>JBAMBR010000365.1:45000-92726 GCA_037044475.1 Zaprionus obscuricornis | reverse complement strand
CCAGACAACGGGCAGTGGCAACAGTATTACAAATCCTGAGCAACAAATGGAATTAAAGCTTAGTGCATTGCGTGTGCATAAACAATTATTGCAGGCAGAGATAACACGTTTATATATGGATGCATATAGTCCAGAGACACCGCTACTGCTTGAGGAATTGCAACAGCGACAGCATGAGATACAATTGCAAATAGAGACACTTGAAGGAAATCGTGTTGCACAGGAACATGATGATACGCATAATTTGGCATTAAGTTTAGCTGCTGATTTTGAATTTTTGCAGCATAAACTTGATGAACTGAAGCTACAATTGCAACAGCTAGAAGCAATGCAGCAGCAGCAGCACCAGCACCAGCAACATAATCAGACAGCAAATAAACATCCAATGGAGGCGCAACGTGATGTTGTAAATACCACACCCACTGCACCAACAGGAAGCAGCAGCAGCAGCAGCACATCATACTTTTGGACACCATTACTGGCTATGCCCGAAATACCCAATGGCAGTGTTGCACAAACTACACAAAATTCATCACCATCGTTTATCAAACGTTTATTGTCCATGTTGAGACGTAATGCTGCCAGCGGCACAACAACAACAACAACAACATCAACTTCAACGACAGGCTTACTACGCAGCCATTGGCCAATGGAAGTATTAAATCAAAAGAAAAATAATAAAATACAAATGTTAAGTGCTGATGAATTGCTGCCACAATTGCAGTTGCAGCGACAATTTTTGGATGATGCGATCAAACGTCTGGAGTTGCTAGCCGTCAATAATGCCGAAAACAAAGCCTAATCTCACCATCTCTTTCACTCTCCCCCTCACTCTCGCTTGCTCAGTTTCAAAATTTTTAATTTTTTTTTTAAGTTATTAAAAAGCATGAAAATATATTAAAATAAATTCTATCTCAGAAATATAATAATAATAATAATAATAATGTGTTCTACATGTTTCCAAAGGGATTCGACATATAGATTACTTCGTGAGATTACTTCAATAAAAAAAGAAAACCATCAATTTCTGGTATAAAATATTTATTGGAACTTTGACAATCTGATTTTGTCAATAATATTCATGGACTTTCGTTTGCTGTGTGTGTGTGTGTGTGTGTGTGTGATGTTATCAATATCAATTGATTCGTCATACTGTGACTTGAATATAATGGAAAATTATATTATGTTTTTCTTTCTACACACTTTTGAAATTTCCTGATATGAATTCAAATATCTCAAAAAACAAATTGCAATGATGTGACATATTTTTTTGCAAGTATGTATATAATCTATCATTAGTCATATATAGAGATATAGATAACATACTATACATTGATAGATAGTAATACGTAATATTTTGGTATTTGATAAAACGACAAAACAACTTTCGCATAGTCATGTTGTTGATACTCTGCACGAGTTATACTTCCTAGATTTCCCATTGGAATGATTTGCCAAAAAAAAAAAAAAAACGAATTTGTTTGTTAAATAATCCAACTAAAACTTTTTAGGATTTGAGTTTTAGTAATGACCCAATGACCCAAACATATCAGCTCAAATGAGCCAAATATGATCCTAATATATAATGGAAATAATCATCCGAAAAATCTAATAATATGTATAACATTTTTATTTGTTAAGTTATTAGACTGCAACTTGCAGGATATGCTTTTAGTGAAGTCTTATAAATGTTAGTCAAATTTGTTTCAAAGCGAACAGAAGGTTTTTTTTTTTTATTTCCGATTCACAAACTTTAGTTTCTGCCTGTTTTTTTTTTTTTTTTTTTTACTTTTAGTCTTACGTCAACCATTTTTATTACGAATTTGAGCAACGAAATAGAAAGCAAAATAAAAAAAAATATATATATATAAATATGCGAAAAAAAAATTTAAAAAAAATATCAAAGATTAACTTCATTATGAAGCTTCATAGTAAAGATTCGCAAAAAGAAAGAAAAAAAAAAAAAAAAAACCATACAAATATTTCTACAACAATTTTGTTTAGTCACGTTTACTATACGCTGCACATTTTTAATGACAATATTGAAAAAAAAAAAATATAGTTCAATATATACATTATATATACAACTGGCAATCGATTTATTTTAATGTCAATATCAAGAAGGATATTGTGATTGTATCTATATTTTTTTTGTTCTAACTAATTATATTTATTGTACAGCTAATTACTAACTATCAACTCTATCTATATCTATATATATACATGTACTAACTATCTATAAAAATATCTATAGTTACATATATCAGGAATAGCTTGTCATTCCTATGTCTTTATATACATATATATATAGTACAAACAATTTTACTGATTGACCGACCACTTTAGCTTCTTCCACACTGATTCCTACTACTCATACTTCTCGGCATTGTTAAAGGAAAACTACTTAATGACGCAATTATATAGGCCGTTAAAATTTCCTTCATTTTTTTTTTTTTTTTTTGCTTATCGCATCGATTATATTCTTCTTTCATGTACAACACAAATTTTTCCCATTATAATCAGTAATGAAAGGCGTTTCCTTTGTGCAATTCGAAAGATTCATAATAATGAATATATAAAGATTATACAACAAGAACATCAAAAACACATTGTATCTAGAAGGTTTTTTTTTACAACTGATCATAAATAATATAATATTGAGCTCTTATTATAAATAAGACAATGCAATGTTATTTTTTTTTTTTTGGCGATGTATCACAAATTTTATACACTTGCAAAATTTTAATCAAATAATTTACATAGAAATTTTGTAATTTTCAATCGTTCATTCCCATAGCAGCTACATATATGATATACTAGCTCAATTTGTATTAAACTTTTGCTAAGATTGCATTATTATTTCTTATAATTGCAATTACATTCTTAAAGTATTAACCGAGCAGCTTAAGCAACGAAAAAGTTTTTCATACAAGGACAAGGACTCAATTATCAACCGATTATACCTATGGCAACACCATGATATACATAGTTGTTCGCTTTGAAACAAATTTGACTAACATTTATAAGACTTCACTAAAAGCATATCCTGCAAGTTGCAGTCTAATAACTTAACAAATAAAAATGTTATACATATTATTAGATTTTTCGGATGATTATTTCCATTATATATTAGGATCATATTTGGCTCATTTGAGCTGATATGTTTGGGTCATTGGGTCATTACTAAAACTCAAATCCTAAAAAGTTTTAGTTGGATTATTTAACAAACAAATTCGTTTTTTTTTTTTTTTGGCAAATCATTCCAATGGGAAATCTAGGAAGTATAACTCGTGCAGAGTATCAACAACATGACTATGCGAAAGTTGTTTTGTCGTTTTATCAAATACCAAAATATTACGTATTACTATCTATCAATGTATGTTATCTATATCTCTATATATGACTAATGATAGATTATATACATACTTGCAAAAAAATATGTCACATCATTGCAATTTGTTTTTTGAGATATTTAAATTCATATTAGGAAATTTCAAAAGTGTGTAGAAAGAAAAACATAATATAATTTTCCATTATATTCAAGTCACAGTATGACGAATCAATTGATATTGATAACATCACACACACACACACACACACACACAGCAAACGAAAGTCCATGAATATTATTGACAAAATCAGATTGTCAAAGTTCCAATAAATATTTTATACCAGAAATTGATGGTTTTCTTTTTTTATTGAAGTAATCTCACGAAGTAATCTATATGTCGAATCCCTTTGGAAACATGTAGAACACATTATTATTATTATTATTATTATATTTCTGAGATAGAATTTATTTTAATATATTTTCATGCTTTTTAATAACTTAAAAAAAAAATTAAAAATTTTGAAACTGAGCAAGCGAGAGTGAGGGGGAGAGTGAAAGAGATGGTGAGATTAGGCTTTGTTTTCGGCATTATTGACGGCTAGCAACTCCAGACGTTTGATCGCATCATCCAAAAATTGTCGCTGCAACTGCAATTGTGGCAGCAATTCATCAGCACTTAACATTTGTATTTTATTATTTTTCTTTTGATTTAATACTTCCATTGGCCAATGGCTGCGTAGTAAGCCTGTCGTTGAAGTTGATGTTGTTGTTGTTGTTGTTGTGCCGCTGGCAGCATTACGTCTCAACATGGACAATAAACGTTTGATAAACGATGGTGATGAATTTTGTGTAGTTTGTGCAACACTGCCATTGGGTATTTCGGGCATAGCCAGTAATGGTGTCCAAAAGTATGATGTGCTGCTGCTGCTGCTGCTTCCTGTTGGTGCAGTGGGTGTGGTATTTACAACATCACGTTGCGCCTCCATTGGATGTTTATTTGCTGTCTGATTATGTTGCTGGTGCTGGTGCTGCTGCTGCTGCATTGCTTCTAGCTGTTGCAATTGTAGCTTCAGTTCATCAAGTTTATGCTGCAAAAATTCAAAATCAGCAGCTAAACTTAATGCCAAATTATGCGTATCATCATGTTCCTGTGCAACACGATTTCCTTCAAGTGTCTCTATTTGCAATTGTATCTCATGCTGTCGCTGTTGCAATTCCTCAAGCAGTAGCGGTGTCTCTGGACTATATGCATCCATATATAAACGTGTTATCTCTGCCTGCAATAATTGTTTATGCACACGCAATGCACTAAGCTTTAATTCCATTTGTTGCTCAGGATTTGTAATACTGTTGCCACTGCCCGTTGTCTGGCCACTAGCGGCAAGTCCAGTGTACAAAATAAGAGCAACAATAATTAGTTCTGCACGCAACAGTGACATTTTTTCTACTGATCTTCTTCAAATGAAAATAAAATTCAATGCACGGCTGCTGCGATCAGCGCTGCTTCACTGCTGCATTGCATTGCCGTTAGCACTGCTTGCCGACTGCTGCTGTGACAGTGTTCTGCTGTGTCAGTGTTGTTGTGTTGTAGACATTAAAGCTAATGTAGCTAGTTTTGTTAATTTTTTTTTTTATAGCTATCTGAGGTTCAACATCTCTCCAAAAGTTAACAACATTGTGAAAAAAGCCAAGACTTAGCGTAAAATGTGTAGACTAATATGAGCCACACACAGCAGCAGGCTGCTTTCCAGGCAGAGAGACTGTGAACTGCCTACAGCGGTTTGTTAGCTTGTGATTGGAAATGATGTAGGCAGAGGCATAGGCAGAGGCAGAGGCAGTGGGGGTTGGGGGAAGTTTTAGTAGATAAACTTTCTAACTCTCAGAAACGCATGAATTTAAATGTAAATTGTCAATAAAATTTTATGTGTTTTATGTTTGTTGGTTTTTGTTTTTTTTTTTTTTTTTTTTTTTTAAATTTTAAATTTTAAATCAAACAAATAAAATAGAAATTCCAATCACACACACACAGACACACATACATATTAAAGAATAAAAAAAAGATAGTAAAATTAAGAAAAAAAAAATATATATATATATATATATATATGTATTTGATTTGATTTGATTTATAATGACAACAAATTTGAATATTCCAGGTGCCGTTGGCTCTTATCAATCGAAGTGCAGTCCCGAAAAGATGTCACCATCAGCAGAATCAGATGTTGAATATACAGAACCCGTTGCCGTTTGCAAGGCAACCGATCTCAATGATAATGAGATGAAACAATTGGATTTTATGGAGGATACCAGCATTTTATTGGTTAAACAAAATGGCCGATTTCAAGCTGTTGGCGCCAAATGTACACATTATGGGGCACCAATGAGCACTGGTGCCTTGGGTCAGGGACGTGTACGTTGTCCATGGCATGGTGCATGCTTTGATTTGGCAACTGGTGATATTGAGGATTTCCCTGGTCTTGATTCGTTACCATGTTATAAAGTTGATGTTAACAACGATGGACAAGTTATGGTACGGGCGAAACAAAGTGATTTGGCCAAGGCAAAACGTTTGAAAAATATGGTTAAACGTGATCCAAAAGATGAACGTGTCTTTATTGTCGTTGGCGGTGGACCATCGGGTGCCGTTTGTGCTGAAACGTTGCGTCAAGAGGGATTCACTGGACGATTGATAATGGTTAGCCGGGAACAATATTTACCGTATGATCGTGTGAAAATCTCTAAGGCAATGGCACTTGGCATTGAGGCCTTAGCATTCCGTGATGAGAAATTCTACAAGGATTATGATATTGAAGTTTGGCTTGGCGTTTCGGCTGATAAATTGTTGACATCCCCTAAAGAATTGCACTGCTCCAATGGTTATGTTGTCAAGTATGATAAAATCTATATTGCCACTGGTTGCTCTGCCTTTAAGCCACCAATACCGGGTGCAGATTTAGAAAATGTGAAAACAATTCGTGAATTAGATGATACGCATAGCATTAATGAATTTGTAACACCCGATAAGCATATCGTCTGCTTGGGATCCAGTTTTATAGCACTCGAGGCAGCGGCTGGTCTTGTTTCAAAGGCTGCCAGTGTAACGGTAATTGGACGTGGCAATGTACCACTAAAGGAGGCATTTGGTGAGGAAATTGGAGGACGAGTGCTACAATTATTCCAAGAGAAGAACGTTAAAATGATTATGTCCAGTGGCATTACCGAAATCTTTGGCAACGAGGATGGTAAAGTAACTGAGGTGCAATTATTAGATGAGTCACGTATTCCCTGTGATATGCTTATTATGGGAACTGGTTCAACATTGAATACAAAATTCTTGGCCGGTTCGGGTGTACGTGTGAATAAGAATGGTTCGGTGGATGTTACCGATTTTATGGAATCCAATATACCCGATGTCTATGTTGGCGGTGATATTGCCAATGCTCATATCTATGGTTTGGCCCAATCGCGTGTCAATATCGGACATTATCAATTGGCACAATATCATGCACGCATTGCTGCGATTAATATGTGCGGCGGTGTGAAGAAAAGTGAAGCAGTCCCATTCTTCTTTACAATGATCTTTGGCAAAGGCATACGATATGCTGGCCATGGAGCCTATACCGAAGTCATTATCGATGGCAGCCTTGAGGATCTGTCATTTATTGCATATTTTGTAAATCATGCGGGAACTGTTGTTGCTGTGGCATCATGTGGTCGTGATCCAATTGTTGCACAATTTGCTGAACTTATATCGCAAGGCAAGTGCTTGGATCGCACTCAAATTGATAATGTTGAGAATCGTCAGGCATGGACTGCAAAATTAAAGGAACCGCTACCGAAAATCCGCTAAATTATCTCAATAATAACAAAATTATAGATAGAAGAAGAAAGTAAATCTACGAAATCCTGTTGAAATTGTGACGTCAGTCAACCATACAGTGATCAATAGCAGTCTGTAATTATTATTATTATTATTATTATAATTTAATATTTACACGCACTATTTGATGCATCAGAAGATTCGCTTTTAAAGAGACAGATAGAGAGAAGATAGAGAGAGAGAGAGAGTTGAAGATAGGAGATCGAGAAGAATTACTTATATTCTATATACACAATTGATATTATTATAGTGTATATTGTAAACATTTTTTGTTCAAGCGTACAGATTTTAACGGCACAAGAGAAAATCTAATAAGATTTTTTTATGATTTTGAGTATCAACGAAAGGAAAAGTTTATCGTAATCTTTTCAAGTACATGCATAATATATATATAAATATTTATATAAATACATGTAAATATATTTGCTCAATTTATTACTACATGAAAAAAAAAAATCATAAACAAATAATTGTCATAACTGTGTTTGTTGTATATCGATTCTTGTACCAAAAGAAAGTGAGATTTATATAATAATAATAAAAAAAAAAAGAAATAAACAATCATTTACTTTTTTCCAAATTTGGAAAATATATTTCATGTCTTTGTTTGTTATTATACGGTTCCCGTTGTAGTGGAGCAGTGGAAGTTATGCAATTTTAAGACACTATGAAGTGGGCTTTGACAGCTGTGCTGCTGCTTTCAATCGTGAGTGCAGCAGTGGCCCTTCCAGTATTAGCGACTGAGCGAGAAAGAGAGAGCATTCATACAATTTTAAAAGAGCAGTGCGCCACCAAATGTTGGTGCAGTGGGTTGATTTGATGAAGCAGCAGGATATCTAAGAGTCGAGCATAATCTTTTTATTATTTTCACATACATGTGATTTTAAATATAATATATTGTATGACAAATTAGACAAATCATTGGAATCCATATGAATCACTTGAATGCTTAATGTGTAAAATTTTAAGTAATATGACGCAGAAACTCGTTTTAAATATATATGTATGTATGTACATGCATACATATTTATCCATATATGTATGTACATATAAATCAAGGCCAAAGTTCATGAAATAAGCGGCAAGTTGATGATAAATATATAAAAATAAATTCCAGAAACTTTTAAGGAGATAATGGAAATATTTGATATTTGTACGTACATGTACGTATGCATGTACACATGTATAAGTACGTTTATGTGTGTCAATCGAGACTTCAGCACACACTGCTCGGTTGCGCGCGCCCACTGCTTGTAACACTGAAGCAGCTAAACAATAACAAATGCCATTAGCTGCCTGGTAAATTTGCTTGTCTTCAGGATATCAGCAGTAAGGCTACAGAGCATTAAAGAGATAATTAAAAAAAATGTGAATTGAATGATTACAAGCACAGAATTTATAAAATAAAATTTATGTGTTTATTAAACATTTATTTAAATTATATAAATCGTAATATTGAGCCGGCTTTTTGTTTTAACATCACTGAAACGATATATGTATATGTATGTTAAATTATCGAGTATGCGATCTATCGATAGTGGTGTTCTCATTATTTGTACAACGATGAATTGTCTGTCGATAGTTAAAAGAAAATTTTTTTACACACCAGCAGCACAGCCAGCACACACACACACAAAAACGCCCAATAAATTATAAGTTGCAGGCAGTGGCAGCGCAAAACATATACTAAAGAAGTTTTATAACAAATTCTAAAAGCTCAGGGTCAGATCAGGACGCGCGCTGATCAACTAGACCCCAAGACAACGACAACCAAGCGGCAGGATAACAGACAAAAGCAATAACAACAACAGAACATTCCAATTCAACCAGAGTTACAGCCAATAGCCAGCCTGCTGTGCCTGCCAGTGTAACCAGAGTATATAACGAAAATTAGAGGAGAAAAAAAGAAGAAACAGTAACAAATTATTTATCAATAATGAATTTCTTGGGCTTTGGCCAATCAGCCGAAATTGATATAGTATTTGATGATGCGGAAAATAAAAAGACCGCTGAGGTCAAGGGCGAGGATGGTAAAGTTGAAAAGATGCTGCTCTTTTACGATGGCGAATCAGTATCAGGCAAGGTACGATATATAATGTGATAATTAAGTTGCAAAAAAAAGAAACACAAACAGAAAATATTATATTCGAATTGGAGGCGGTGGCAGTGGCAGTGATGATATGCAATCGTTGTAGCAAAACTTCCGCTTGTCATCGTCTCCGTTTGTTGCCTCCCTCTCTCACTCTCTGAATTTAGTGACTGAAATTTATCAGCCAGCAAACAAACAAAAGTCAGAGGTAGAGTGAAAGAGAGACACAAAACGACGATATACAGTCAAAGCTCTCTCTCTCTCTCTCTCTCTCTCTCTTTTTCTCACTCTCGCAATGAAGAGCAACTGCACATAATGATCGTTAAATTCAATTATTAACAAAAAAAAAGAGATTTATTTATTAATAATATATATATATATTTTTTCGAATTTCTTTTATAAAAAAAAATACTTAATAAAAATATATAGGTAAATGTTACGCTTAAGAAGCCTGGAAGTAAATTGGAACATCAAGGAATTAAAATAGAATTCATTGGACAAATTGAATTATTTTATGATCGTGGCAATCATCATGAATTTAAATGTTTAGTTAAAGCCTTGGCACGTCAAGGTGATCTCATACAAAATAATAGTTATCCTTTTGATTTTGCCAATGTTGAGAAACAATTTGAAGTATATGCCGGCTCGAATGTACGTTTACGTTATTTTCTACGTGCAACAATTATCCGACGAATTAGTGATATAACACGTGAAGTTGATATTGCTGTACATACATTAAGCAGTTATCCGGAAATGAATAATCCCATTAAAATGGAAGTTGGCATTGAAGATTGTCTACATATTGAATTCGAATATAATAAAAGTAAATATCATCTTAAGGATACTATCATCGGGAAAATCTATTTTCTACTTGTACGCATCAAAATTAAACATATGGAAATTGCAATTATAAAACGTGAATCAACTGGAACTGGACCAAATGTATTCAATGAAAATGAAACAATTGCTAAATATGAGATTATGGATGGTGCCCCAGTTAAAGGTGAAAGTATACCGATACGTGTATTTCTTGCCGGTTATAATCTAACGCCGACAATGCGAGATATTAATAAAAAATTCTCAGTAAAATATTTTTTAAATTTGGTGCTGATGGATACAGAAGATCGGCGATATTTTAAACAGCAAGAGATAACATTGTGGCGTAAAGCAGATAAACCACGTTATCATGCAGCACCGCAACAGCAAACGCATCATCAGCATCAGCATGTACCGTTACATGCACCGCCGCATCTTGTTAGCGGACCGGCAGCACCAACTGTTGCACATTCGCTTATCAGCAGTAGTACTGATAGTGAAGGTGCTGCAACAGCAACAGCAACGGGTACGGCAACAGCAGCAGCTAGTGCTGGCGCTGGCATTGGCAATGCTGGCACTGCAGCCGAATCGAAAATGGGTTTATTTACGCGCGAGAGTCCAAATCAGGAGTTTAGTCAACAGCAGCTTGACTCACCGTTACCTAATTCACCAATGACACCAAGTGCTGATGATAATGATTTGCTTACAACAGCTGCTACAGCTACTGTGGCGGCGGCGACTACTGCTGCTGCTGCTGCTGCTGCAGCTGGCAGTGAACGTGAACGTGGCATGGGTGATGGTGCCGCTGCGGCAACAACAAGTGCATCTCCAGTGGCAATGTTATCAAGCACGCCGCCACCATTACCAAGTGGCAATACAATTGGAGATAGCAGTGATGAGCCAATCAGTCAACTGCTGCAAACATCATCACCAGCGCATGCTGCCGGTGATGGTAATATGGAATTTGATGTTGAGAATGATGTCAATGGACGACAACGACGACAAATTGATACAATTGATGATGATGAACTGACGGAAGTGGCACTGCCATCTCCACCAGCACCAGCACCTGCCGCTGCCGCTGCTAAGAAAGTAAGCGCAGTGCCACTGAGTGCGGATTGAGTAAGGGCTACAAGTTGGCATGATACGTATATGATTTCCACAACAACAACAATAATAAGAGCAACAACAATAATAATAATAACAGCAGCAGCAACAACAATAACAACATTTGTATTAGCAACAACAGCAGCAGCAACAAAAGCAACAGCAGAAAGTGAATTAGAAGCAGAAGCAGAAGCAACTATTAAAGTATATAGTATAACCATATACAACAGACATATGCATATATATATTTGATATATATAGATCTATATCTTTATATATATATATATATATATTATGCATGTCTTATATATATAAATATCTATTTTTTTAAAAAGTTAATTTAAAAAAAAAAAAATTGTTATAAAATGTTTTTATTGAGGTTATGCGCGCACACTCAGAAACTCATTCAATTTCACACTCGAAAAAAAAAAACACAAACACACATACATTCTCTATAATCTATCCTTTCGAGCAATACACAAAAACAAAAAATTAAAGATAATTTCTTTATATATTTATAAACGAAAAACAAGAGAAAAGAAGAAAAAAAAAAAAACCAAAACACCAAAACTTTAGAATATTATCTCTGGCAAAATTCTTAGCAATATTTGAAATTTAAGGTGTTCAACATGCATAATGAAAATGAAAATATTTGAAATATGATGAAAAAAGCAAAAATGTAAACACAAAAAAAAAAAAAAAAATTCAAAGAAAAATCATATATAGATAAATTTCTATATATATATATATCCTTCTTGTGATCGTTATACTCCATACCCTATCTCTTTCCCTTTCTTTCTCACTCATGCTTTCTCTCTCTCTCTCTCTCTCTCTCTCTCTCTCTGTCTGCTTCATTCCCACTTTTTTTTCGCACTCCTTTTGGAAAATTAGATTTTTCAATGAGCCGAACATTCAAAAACTTCAAAAGCAAAAACAACAACAAAAATAACAAATAAAAACAAGAAAAATAAAAATACTTTCTAAAAGTAAATTTAAAAAAATAATAAATAAATAAAAATCAATTGTGCATAACACGAACAAAAAAAAAAAATTACAAAAATATAAAAAAAAGTATAAGTTAAAAATAATAATAATGATAAAAATCCGATGCGTAGGCATAACTTAAAAATTAAATAATAAAAAAAAAGAATCTAGAGAATATTAAAAACGAAGCTGCCGAATTGGAGTTATGTGCTGAGCGCGCTTAGAAATGTTACATGCATATAGTATATTTATATACATTTATATATAAATATATATATATATATATGCATGATCCATATATATGTATGTGTGTATATACCTGCATATGTACATAACATTATTCATATTAAATTTATCAAATTAATAAAAAAAACAAACAAAAAAAAACATTTGATGCATTTTACTTATGATTTTTGATGCGAAATAAAAAAATAAAAATGATTTTGCAATAACATTAAAGTTTTGATTTTTTTAATTATCTGCATTTCCACGTAAGCGTTCATAACGTTTTCCAATTGTGTTACGTTAACATTAACATTGATGTTAACTGAATTACCAACGTATGTGTAAATACCGCATTTATGTAATTGCATATATCGATCTATCGATAATTGAGACAGAAGACTTTTTGCTCATACCTAATATTTGGCATAGACGCTAAACAACGCAAAAGCTAGCAACGAAAATAAAAAGTTTTCTGTTTTATCATAACTTGCGCCAAAAATTACTTACGAAAAGTAATAAATAAAGAATATAGAAATATCATAAACATATGCAAGCAATAATACCGCTGCCAAATAAAGCTAGTAAAATAATTTGTGACTTCAAGGATTATTATAGTCGAAAGAGTAAACGCAACGCGGCAATTTTGTGGTTCACAAGCAAAAAAAAAAATAATAAGGACAGAAAAAACATAAACAATTTTAAACAAAATATTTAATTATGAAATGCATAATTGAGATAATATAAAAGTGGCGTTAATATTGGATAACGCACAACATAAGGATCGTTACATACAATCAGTAAATATGCAGGTACGTTTTTCTATTTCCTATTTCTACTTTCCCTTCTTTCTTTTTCCTTTCATTTCATTTCATTTTGCCTTAGAAGAAATTTCAACTTTGCTAAATTATAATTGTTGTGTGTGTGTGTGTGTGGGTTGTAATTACAGCAAGTTGACGATCCACCATCACTGCCCGTTGGCACCGAGGTCAGTGCCAAATATAAGGGTGCATTCTGTGAGGCCAAAGTGAGCAAAGTAGTGCGAAATATTAAGGTGAAGGTCGCCTACAAACAGGGCCTCGGCTCGGGTATTGTATCGGACGATGCAATAAAAGCACCCACTGGACAATTACGTGTTGGTGCCACTGTTGAAGTACGTCATCCGGATCGTAAAGAGAATGTGGAGGCGACAATAACAAAAATACAAGATTGTTCCCAATATACGGTTGTCTTCGATGATGGCGATATAACAACATTACGTCGTACAGCATTATGTTTAAAGAGTGGAAGGCATTTCAATGAAAGTGAAACGCTGGATCAATTACCATTAACACATCCGGAACATTTTGGTAATCCCGTTGTGGGCGGTCGTCGGGGGCGTCGTCGTGGCCAATTAAATGATGGCAGTTCCGATGATGATGATGAAAGTGATGCCAAAGAAGTGGTCAATGAAAAGGAAGAGCATATTGGCAAAGTTGTTTGCGTTGAAACTGAATCAAAGAAAAAGGATAAAGAGAAATGGTTTCCAGCGCTTGTTGTGGCACCAACAGCACAAGTTAGCAAACAGGTAAAGTTTCCAGAGAATCTAAAAATATATATATATTGAACATATATATTGAACATAATCTTCTTCCATAGGCCACTGTACGCATACGTGTCAAGGATGAATATTTGGTACGATCATTTAAGGATGGACGCTACTATACGGTACCGAAAAAGGAAGCAAATGAATTTACACGTGAAATGGCCAGTAAACAGGATGTGCCAGCTGTACAGGCAGCACTTGAATTTCTTGATTGTAGCATTTTACCCGCACATTGGGATCGTGATTCGTTATTTGGTTTATCAAATTTAACAAGCGATGATGAAGGTGAAATTGATTCCGATTCATCCGATGATGAGCCACATGAGGAGAAAGATTTATTTGTGGCACAATTATATAAATATATGGATGATCGTGGTACACCATTAAATAAGGTGCCATCCATTCAAAGTCGTGATGTTGATCTCTATCGTCTATTTCGTGCCGTACAGAAACGTGGTGGCTATAATCGTGTTACGGCTAAAAATCAATGGAAATTAATTGCAATGCGTTTAGGATTCACGCCATGCACATTCAGTGTTATGAATCTGGTAAAGCAAGCATATAAGAAATTTTTACAACCATATGGTGATTTTCATCGTAAACTTGGCTGCTCCATGCTGATGACGTCCCGCAATTCAAATCGCAGTAAAGGTCGAAGCTTGGTGCGTGCAAATTCTGTGGCATCACCCAAACCATCGGAAGCTACGAAAATGGAAACGATGAGTAAATTGGCAGTTGCCAATCAAGCGTTAGCATCAGCTGCCAGCGGCAGTAGTAGTAGCAGCAGTGCTGCATCAAATACAGCAGCAGCCGCATCGGCAGCAGCAACAGTAACAACAAGCAGTGGAAGTGGCAGTAGCAGTGGTGCAACAGCATCATCAACACCTGCACGTACTGCATCAAGAGCATCACAATCAGCTGCTGAAGAATCTGAAAATACAAGTGAATCTAGTGTTGCCGTAGAGCCGGTAAAGAAACAACGTAAAGGATCTGCCGCCAGCAGTGGAAAAGTTAAAAGTCTAGTGGAAAAATACGAAGAGAAATCTTCAATAACAACAACAGCAGCAGCAGCGTCATTATCAACAACAGCAACAGCTGCAACTGCGGCTGCTACAAATGTTAGTAGCACATCGTCAGTAGCAGCAGCTGCAACTGCAGCGACAACATCATCGACAGCAATTATTGCAGCAGCAGCAGCAACAGCAGCTGCATCACACAGCAAAGATGCTGAGGCGGATGTGCCATTGGCTAAAATAAAAGCTGCTGCTGCAGCAGCAACACGCAACAGCACCGACAAGGAGCCCAACAGCAGCAGCAATGCATCAAGTAAAGCAACATCGGAATCGCAACGCAGTCGCGATGCATCGCCTGCAGTCGGTAAGTGTAAGCATACTCTTCTTACATTGATAACAAATTTATCGATATATGTAATCTATAAAAAATAGTTCTATACATTTATCGGTATAGTATATATGTATATGTAAAATTTTATTCACAAAATATCTAAAAAAAAAAGCTTCGCCATACAGCTTTCATACTTTAATAATTATCGAAAAAAATGGCTGCCATGAAAAAAACTTACATCTTTCAAATTTCTCAATTTATAATTATCGATCAAAAATTATCGATATATGAAATCGATATTACTTTTTATTTACAAAATATCTATAAAAAAAAAAAAATTACGACTGTCATAGAAAACAAGTTTACAACTCAACTTTCACAAATCTCAATTTATAATTATCGGTCAAAAATGATCGATTTTTTCAGTTCAAATTATTTTCACTTTAACTCTATGATAAGCATTAGCCAGCACACCACGTAAATTCCAAATATTCTCAAATGCCTCCGGCTGTACATTATAAGCAGAATCCACAGCCTTTGCCCATATTTCGATATCATTTTTTTTCTGCTGATCAGCTGTGACCGGTACATGTGCTGTCCACAATGACCAGCCATAATGTCGCCCATCGGGTACATCCTCTTGTTCCAAATCGGCAACATGCCACGTTTTGCCACCATCAATGGTTAAATCAACACGTACAATACGTCTGCCACCGCCACTCCAGGCATAACCACGTACCGTTATATTACCCTTATCATTAACCTTGACATGCTCATCGGGCAACGGTGTACAGATGGCCGAGGTGACTGGCATAGCCTGTATGGCAAGTGATTTACTAAAATCAACAGTATCCCAATCAGTGCTAGGACTAAATCCCTTATAATCATTTTGTTGCCAATGTGAATCAGATTCATGATCGGCCACAATGATGCGGGTTAACCATTTAACATTACGTGCACCAACAGTTCCTGGTACTATTGCACGTATTGGATAGCCATGATCACGATTCAATGGTTTATCATTCATTTCATAGGCGAGCAATACATCACCCCGTGGATCTAAGGCCTTGGATAAGGGTATCGAAGCACCATATGGATGTGATGTGGGATCCAAATCGGCACCTTCGAATATCACATGCAAACGTTCATCGGGCTTAACGCCTTGAGCACGCAGCACATCACATAGTCGTGCACCCGACCATTTAGCATTGCCTACAGCACCAGCGCCCCAAGATAGACCTAAAAACCAATATTTAGGATAAGATTTAGGATATAGATAATGTAGGGTGTATATTCCACTAACCTTTAACAGGCTTAACGCGTGTCATTTCCGAACGTCTATTGCCACCACACATAATGGCCGCTGTCACTGTATGCTTTGGCAATGCTTTAATCTCATCCAGCGTTAATTTCAATTGCGGTTTCCCAACACCCGATTCCACTTCCAATTCTAGCTCATAATCAGCTGCATCCAATGTTGGTACTGGCAAATGATTTCGCACATAAAAATATTCATTTGGTGTTAGAAATTGATCAGAGAGTAAGGCAATTGGTGGCTCAGCATTAAAGGGTCGTTCACTGGTTGCTTTGAGTATTGGATGACGTTTTGGTTCCTGTGACCATGGTGAATCTTGTTCATCAATAATTTGTACATCACTACTATGTAGATTACCAATGCGAAATGTTTCCAATAATTGCAATACTTCCGTTGTATTATGCTGCTGAAAGATAGCCCAAAATGGATCAATAGCTGAACCTGCTGCCATCATAATTTTATCACCGCCCGGATGATTTGGTGCAAATTCAGTTACATCATAGACTCCCAAACCATATGTTACCCATATGCCAATTTCAGGCTTATTATGTTGCGTCACATCATCGACAGTATATGTTGGTAAATCGTCACGTTTTGTTTGATGCCATAGACGTGCTGCAGCAGCCTCTGCATCATCATCATCAGTAGCATCATTTGCCTGTGGCAGCGACTGCTGTTGTTGTTGCTGCTGCTGCTGCTGTTGCTGTTTCTTGCCTCTGTTATCCAATTGTTGAAAGAGCGCAACTCCAGCACCAATGCCAGCAATTGAAAATGCACCATAGATGATGCCATTCTTTGAATTCCCTTTCACATCTTCTTCTTCATGTTGCTTCTGGTGGTGCTCATCCTGTGTGCGTTGAGTGCTGCTGCCGCTAGTTGAAAGCAAACGTAGATGACGATTTAGCTGCTGCTGCTGCAGCAATTGTTTGCTGCAGCGTGCCAAGAGTAATTTTAATCGCATTACTTTTTTATAATATTATATAAGCTTTGTCGTGCTGCTTTCACTGCTACTGCTGCTGCTGCTGTTTCTGTTGCTATGAACTTAATCCCGTTTGTGGTCCACAATAATAAGAATTTGCAGCATTATCTGGCAAATAGAAAAAGAGAATTAGAATTAGAAGAGATAATGTGTGATAATGCTAATTATTTTTTTTTTTTTTTTGTTTTCAAACTTCTCTCTGTTTTTACAATTCCAATTTGACAATGGCCTCCACCCAAAAAAAAAAAATAAATAAAATACAAGTTGCAGCAGTTTGAACTATTGATAAGCACATTGAGCGTCAATTTAAATACTATTTAATCTATGTCAATCTCTCTCTCTCGCTCTCACTTTTATTTACTTAATTTTTGTTTTTCGTAATCTTTACTTTGCAGGAGGCCTTTGACTGTTGTTTTTTCTTTTACTGCTATCATTCGCCGTCGTTTTGCTTTAGTATATTTCGACGTTTTGCTTTTGATTTCATGAGCCGCCGGCAACAACTAAATAAAAGTGCAAACATATTCGCAGAGTATAGCAACACTAAACACACCTGTTTTTTTTTTTACTCTCTTCACTTTTCTCTTTTTGTGCACTATCGATAGTTCGTGCAATGTTGTTATCGACTACATATCGTGTTGCTATCTCTTACAATAAATATTGTGTGTGCGTGTGCTGCTGCGGTGCTGCTGAATGAGTTGAGCACATATTTATTTAATTTTCCTATTTATATTTTTCGTATGCATAAAATTGGTTTTGTATAATAAAGTTTTTTTTTTTTTTTAAATTTATAATAAATATATATTTATACATATATATATAAAAAGAAAAGGAAAAAAAATAATTCATTAATTCTTTTACCTGCTGCTGTGAGGAATACCCATAATAAAAGAAGACAACAATACTGATAATTTTTGCATTTTGTATTTTTTCTGTCTCTTTCGAACTCGCGCAGCGTCTGGAACACAAGTAGCAGTAGCAGCAGCAACATCAACGTCTGGAACTGCATCAGTAGTAACTGCAGCAGCATCAACATCATCATCATCATCCTCAACAAGCACTGCAAGCGGAACAGGAACAACTTCTGGTGCGGCCGCCTCAACAACAACAGGAGCAGCAGCAGCAACAACAGCCACAGCAACCGGCGCGACAACAGTAACAACAACATCAGGAACAGCAACAAAGAAAGAGAAACATCAACAACGCAAACAGGTGGAGAAAAGTGAAGAGAAACGAGGTAAACGCAAAAAAGAAGAAGTCACTGTTGAGAAAATTGACACAGGCGATTTTATTGTTGGCATCGGTGATAAATTAAAAGTGAATTATCACGAAAAGAAATCACCAAGTTCACATGGCAGCACCTATGAGGCGAAAGTCATTGAAATTAGTGTACAGCGTGGTGTACCCATGTATCTGGTACACTATACCGGCTGGAATAATCGCTATGATGAATGGGTACCCCGTGAACGTATTGCTGAGAATTTAACTAAAGGTTCAAAACAAAAGACACGCACCATTAGCACAAGCAGTGCTAATAGTGGCGGTGCACCTGCCGCCCACGTAGCTGCCACAACAACAACAACAGCAGCTGGTGGCAACAATAATAATAATAATAATAATAACGGTGGCAGCGGCAGCAATAGCGGCGGTGTCGGCAGCAGCAGCAGCAATAATAATGCACAAAATGCCAGCGGCGGCAGCAGTAGCAGCAGCGGCAATACATTGTCAAATCTAAAGGATGCAATGGGCAAGAGTGGAGCAGCTGCAGAACGTGAACAGCAACGTGAGCAAGCATTGTCATCAACTGGCGCTGGCGGACCCAGCTCGTCAGGATTACTAGCTGTTGCAAAGACATCAGCAGCGGCAGCAACAGCCGGCACATCGATTGGCAGTGGCAAACGTGGACGTGGACGGAGTGATTCAATGCCACCACGTTCGACAACACCATCATCGGTTGCCTCAAATTCGAGTCGCACCAAATCACCAGCTGCATCACAGACACATGCAAAACAAAAGCGTGCAACACGCACATTGCCAGCCAACAGCAACAATAACAACAACAGCAATAGTAACAGTAATAGCAACAGTAACAATAGCAATCAAAATCGACGCACATCAGCAACAGCATCGATATCGGCAAATGTATCGGAGGCATCAATGGGCAGCGATACAGATATTGATTCTGATGAGCCAGTGCGTCGTCCCAAACGTTTCAATGCCAAGGAACAGCAGCAGCAGCAAACAGTGTATGGCAGCAAAACAAAAACAACATCAGCAGCAGCAACATCATCAGCAGCAACAATTGTTGCTGGTAAAAAGAATGTTGTACGTCGTGCAACAATTGTTAGCGATGATAGCGATGATGAAGACGATGAAAATGTTTCGACACAGCAACAACAGCAGCAACCAATAAAACAGCAAGCAGCAGCAACAACACAGCAATTTGCTGCATTACGTCGCGGCAACAATCGTGCAATGAGCGGTAGTGGTGGTGGTGCTGCTGCTGCTGCTGCGGCTGCTGCTGCAGCAGCTGCAGCTGCCAATAGTGGAACAGGTTCGACATCTAGCACAACTGCTGGCAAAGGACGTGATTATGATCTCAGTGAGATACGCTCGGAGTTGAAAGGTTTTCAGCCACAATTGCAACTTGATCGCAAGGATAATATCAAAACGGAAGCCAACAGCGATGCACAACCAAAACAAGAACCTAAAACTGGCAGCTCAACGGAGCAATCATCGGAAACAGATTCATATGTCGATGAAGATTCACAATCATCGGAGAAACTTGAATATCGTAAGCAACGTTTGGAGAAAGCGAAACCAATTTTAACTGCTGCCATAACACCAACAGCAGCAGCAACAACAATTATTGCGGAACAGAAACTGATCAAGAAGGAGGCACAGGAGACAGTAGCTGCTGAGCGTGAAGAGCAACAGCAACAGCGTGCAAAGATATTTAAGGCGGAACCAAAGGATGAGCATGTCGCTAAGCCATTCCATAGTAGCATTGATATAAAACCAACAACAACAACAACATCAGCAGGAGGAGGAGCAGCAATATCTACTGTTGCAGCAGCAACACTTATTGCACCAGCACGTTTCACTAGCAGTGGCAACAGTGGCAGCAATGCTTCAGTTATTGTTGAAAAACCGTTGACATTGCTCAAAAGACCAACGGCAGCAGACTCAACAACAGCAGCAGCAGCAGCAACAACAACAACAACAACAGCAACTACAGCAGCAGCAACATTAATGCCAACGAAAAAAATAGAATTACTAAAGAAACAACAACAGCAACATGCAGCAGCTGCTGCTGCTGCTGCTGCCGCCGCTGCAGTCGATGGCAATAAAAAGTTCATTGAGCCAGTTGTAAATAAGGAGACGGCAACATTAAAAGGTGAACTGACAGCAGCATGTTCACCATCATCATCAAGTTCATCATCCAGTTCATTCTGTTCCAGCAGCAATTCAGCTGGCACAACAGTTAGCATGAGCAGCAGCAGCAATAGTAATAGTAACAGCAACAGTAATACATCAGCAACACGATCTCTGCCCGATATGAGTAAATTGGAAATAAGCAGCAGCGGCACATTAGCAACATCAGCAGCAACAACGACAGCAGCAGCAGCAGCAGCAGTAGCGGCAACTGGTAATACTGCTGTTGCCGCTGCAACAGCTGCCACAGCCACTGCTACACCCAAAGAAACCAAATACAGCAGTAGCAGCAACATTAACATAACAAGTGGCATGAAATTGCTGTCGTCGGATGTGTATGAGTTCAAGGATACGGAACCCTTTGAATTTGAGAAACGAATCTCGCCTATGGCAGCCATAAGCTGTGGCAGCAGCGGTGCCTCAGTTATAGCAACAGCAATGCCAACAGTTGTTGCTGGCGATGGTAATAGCAGTAGCAGTGGCAATGCTAATGCTATTAACACAGTGACAACAGCAACAGTTGCTGTTAGTGCTGCAGCACGTAAGCAAGCATTGAAAGCCAGCGCCATGCAACAAAGCATTGAGCAGCATCAATTGCCACGTGCACAACACGAGCCACGCAACAGTGCAGCATTAATAGCAGCATCGTCAACAACAGCAACAACAGGAACAACAACTGGCACAGCAGCAGCACCAGCAACAACTGTTGCTGGTAATGTTGTTGCTACAGTTGTTGCAGTCAGGGGTAAGAAACGTGGTTCACCACTTAAAGAACCAACATTAACAGGCACAAGTGTCGAAAAAATTAAGCAGCAAAAAGTGGAACAGCAGCAACCAGTAGCAG
This sequence comes from Zaprionus obscuricornis, assembly GCA_037044475.1. Taxonomy (NCBI): domain Eukaryota; kingdom Metazoa; phylum Arthropoda; class Insecta; order Diptera; family Drosophilidae; genus Zaprionus; species Zaprionus obscuricornis. The sequence continues at coordinate 70,798 of JBAMBR010000365.1, read as the reverse complement.
CAACAACAACAACAACAACAGCAGTAGGATCAGGAGCAACAGCTGCATCAGCAGCATCAATTGCTGCTGTTGTAATGAAATCGATGCCAATCTTGAGTAAATCAAGTGCAGCATCAACAACAGCAGCAGCAGCAGCAGCATCAGCATCATCAACTGCTACGCCAGCTGCAACAACGCAACAACAACAATTAACACTTGGCCATCCTGGCCATGGACATGGACTTGCGCATTTACATGGACATGGTCATGGACATACCACAGCATTCGATGTATTACGTAAATCGCCAAGTTTCAATTTGAATATAACAGCGCTTAATGAAGAGCTGGCACAGACAGTGCAAGAGACAACACGTGCGCTAACGGATGCGTTGCAACCGCCGCCGGCAACAATACCATCAACACCGCCAGCAACCATAATGCCGCCAATAATAACAACACCAACAACAGCAGCAGCTGGAGCTGGAGTAGCAGCAATAGCTGGAGGAGCAACAACAACATCAGCAGCAGCAACTGGTACAACAACACCAATAAATGCAATACCAATATCACCAAAACTTAGCACACCGCCACAATCAATTGGTGCTGGTGGCGTGTCCAAGTCAACAACATTACAATATGTTGTCGGCAGCCCATTTATGGAGACACGCAATGTCTTTGAGTTAAGCACATCAAATGAAGGTAGCGGCTATAGTTCCGGTGAATCGAACAAAGATAATAAATTAGAGAAATTGGAGAATGTTAAGAATCTATTGGCCGGGGCAGCAGGACCTTTTGATTTAGATGCTGTGAAATATGAGCAAAAGCCAAGCTCGATAGCGGATAAAGTATTAAAGGCGATAAGTCAAAAGAAAGAGGAAGTTGAACAACAAAGTAAAAGTAAACAGCAACAAAATGAAAACAACAACAGCAGCATCAGCATTAGCAATAGCAACAGCAACAGCAACACTGAGAAAGACAAAGATAAAGATGAGCAATCACAGCAACAGTTGCAGCAACAAGCTGCTGACATTAAGCCAGAACTTATTAGCAGCAGCATTAAGCTGGACATACGTAATCCCTTGCTGTGCGAACCATTGAAAATACAAACAACTATTGGCGATTTATATCCACGCACCAGCAGCAGCAATAGTCCAGAAACGAAATCAATTTTGGATGCTTCATTGCTGGCAAAGAATAGTGAATTAAGTGAAACAATACAAAAATTGGAATGTGCCATACAGCAGCGTAAAACACCAGTCGCTGGACAATCATTGGCAACAACAGCTGGCACACCGCCGGTAACAGCAGCATCAGCATCAGCAGCAGCAACAACAACAACAGTAGCAGTAGCAGTAGCAGTAGCGGCAACATCAACATCAATAACACCACCAACAACAGTAGCAGCAACAACAGTTGCATCCGCCGCTGCAGCAGCAGCAACAATATCGGGTGTAAATAGTTTTTCAGACGAATCATTGGATAGCACAGATTCGGAGCAACGTTTGGTTATTGAAGATGTTATGGCCGAGGAGCCAAGTACAGTTAGTGAATTGAAGAGTCCATTGTCAGAGACATCGAGCAGCATGACTGGCAGTGCGCCAGTTAAATTGGAATTATCATGTCCTGCTGCTGGACGACGACAATTGACGGGTGTTGCAGCACCAATTCCATTGAAGCCTGTCATGTTATTGCAACAGGCAACGGCACAAGCAGCAGTAGCAGCAGCAGGAACAGCAACCTCAGCAACTGGCACTGGCACTGGCACTGTAGCTGCTGCTGGCGTAGCCGTTGCATCACCAATTATGTCATCAACATGTGTACCAATTGTATTGCCGGAAATACCTGTCTCCGTGGTGGTTCCAATGCGCCACAGTCCTAGCTTAAGTAGCAGCACTATGAGTCCTGCTTCACCCAAAACAGAAACCAAATTGTCACAGCAACAACAAGTTGAAGATGCATCAACAGCTGGTGTCATGCTTTTCAAGCCATATTCATTTGAGAATAGTGCACAGCGCGCAGATGCTATTGTCGCTGCTGCTGCTGCCAGTGGCGATGCATCAACATCAACGAAAGCAACAGTAAACAGTGCAACAACGGCAGCAACATCATCATCACCGCTGGCACGTCCATTTGCTATTTTACAGACGCCTAAAGAATTACCATTAACTGTATCATCATCACCAGCAGCAACAACAACAGCAGCAGCAGCAGCAGCAGCTGTTGGTAGTCCATTGATAAGCGATGCAACACATAATGAGGCAGCCATTAATTTACTTTGTGAGGAGACAATACCAGGCAGTCCGGCACCAAATTCTATTAAAGATGAGCTTAATGTTGTTACAACGGTGCCAACAGCAGTAACAGCAACAGCAACAATAACAACAACATCAACACAGCAAACAACAACTGTTGGCGGAACAACAGCATCTACAGCAGCAGCAACAACAACAGCAGCAACGGCACAAGCAGCAACAGCAACTGCAGCAGCAGCATCAGCAGCATCATCAACTGGCGGAGCAGCAGCTACATATACAACATCAGGTTTAATTATTGTTGGCACACCACCATTGCCATCAGCAGCAGCATCAGCCGCAGATGTAACACCACCAATACGTTCAACGCCACAGCAATACAACAACAACAACAATAACATTCAATCGACATTAGCAACAACAGCAACATCATCATCATTGGCATCAGTGGCAACATCAGCAACAGCATCAGTATCGCCACGCAGCTCCCCAGAATCGCCAGCAAGTCATGATGATAGCAGCGAGGAGACAGGAAGTTTGCATAGTACTGCGAAGAAATATGCTGAAATGGAAAGTAATGTGATCACTGCACGTCGCAAACGTCCACGGAATAAAGCATCTGAATCTAATAGTCAAACAAATGCATCGTCAGCATTCGTTGGCGGCACGGCGGAGCATGCGATGGGCAAACGTCGCCGGCAACAATTGAGTAGCATGCGCAAGGCAACAACAGCAACAGGTAAGTGTAAATAATACTAATCGATAATCGTATATCGATAACAAATCCCCATTGATAATTAATCTATAAACGATAATTAATTCATGCAATTTTAAAACATTCGTTTAGCGGGCTCCGATACTGATGATAATTCCGATAATGTTGTCACTGCGCCACGTCAAAGTGCCCGCCAACAACTGTTGCCACAAGCACAGCAAGCACAACTACAGCAGCAGCAGCAGCAACAATTACAGCAATTACAACAGCAGCAGCAGCAACAACAAACAACAGTTGCAACAACATCAACAGCAACATCAAATGCATCAGGTGTTCGACCATGTCCATATAATTTCCTCGTTGAATTAGGTAAGATTTTTCATTTTATTAGATTTCATATCTTAAATGACAATTAATTTCATAAATTTCCATTAAATTTGCAGATCCTTCATTGAGCGCCGAACAATGCATTTTGATATTACGTAAACAGATTCAAGATCTGCGTAAAGCATATAATACTATAAAAACCGATTTGGCTGTTATCGATCGACGGCGCAAGAAGTTGCGACGTCGCGAACGTGAAAAGAAGCAACAATTGACGGGATCACAGCAAAGCAAAGTTTGCACCTAGAATGAGAATATATATATATATAAATATATAAATATATATATATATATATATAAAGAAGATATACATAATTATATATGTATAAATTAGAACTTTTTATATTTACAATATAACAATTTTAAGTCTTTCGTTGTATTAAAAAAAAAATTCAATATTTTTTTCTTCTTACTTTTTGCTGCTCTTCTTCCCCACATTTCTTTTCCTATTTCCTACAATCTGCGATTTCGATTAGTTTGTAATTAAAGAATTTTTATATTTTGTTAACATTTAATGATAAATAATAGACCCATATGTCCAATATTCATACATAGCCCAGAGTTCAAGTTTTTAAACAGAAAAAAAAGAGCTTGCAAAACTATTACAAAAAATACAAATGAAATGAAAAATTGGCAACTTTTATTTATAAATTGTTATTGTTGTTGGTTTAAGATGTTGGTTTAAGATGTGGAATATCCGCCCTCGATATTCAACTGATGGCCATTAATAAAACTTGATTTATTGCTTAGCAAATAGCATATGGCATCATTCACCTCATGCACTTCACCGAAACGACGCAAGGGAATATGTGCCAAGAGTGGTCCACTTTTCTCTGGTTCTGACCAATTATCGCGTCCCATTTTGGTAAGCACAACTGTTGGGTTTACCGTATTCACACGTATCTTACGTGGTCCCAACTCCAGGGCCAAGGATTTGGTCAATGAATCAAGTGCCGCCTTTGTGGCACTGTATGCTGTATGGCCGGCAAAACTACGCGATGCAGCTAATGAGGAAACATTCACAATGGAACTGCCGTCACGTAGTTTTGGAAGCAGGACTTGGGTGATACGAAATACGGCCTTTATGTTAACATCAAAGTGACTAAATATAGAAAGATTAAATATTTATCGATAATTATCGATTATTGATTAATTACGTATCGAAATCCTTTTCGGTTAACTGCTCAAATGGTTTTATAATGGCAACACCAGCATTATTCACCAATCCATCCAATTGTGGCACTGTAGCCAAACCCTTCTCAATATCATCCCAATTGCTTAGATCCAAGAGCAGCGGCTTGATGCGTTTTGTTGTATCGCCGGAAACGAGCTCTTTTAACTGCAATTCGCTTCGTGCCACAGCAATAACAGTGGCGCCAACGCTAACCAATTCATTGACAAGTGCACTGCCAATGCCACCACCGGCGCCAGTTACTAAGATCACTTTATTCTTTAGATCATCCCACATTATGTGTCTATATGATTGATTAATTCTTTCGGCAAATCAAATGGAATTTTTCCAATGTTATTCGCTGTGATCGCTGCGATCGTTTGTGCTATGGCGTGTCTACATCTAATCATTTCTAATCCACGGCAATCTTCCGGTTCGGCTTAAGTTTCTGTTCTCATACGCACCCAGTGGGAAATTTGCACATTCAAACTTACATTACATTAGACTTATTTATTGCTTTGAACTTTGCTTGTATATCAAATATACAAATAATTCGATAAAATTAAATTCATATATATTATCAATCAATCATTTTAATAATATACCATATTAATAAAAATTCGAAGTCTAAGTTGAAATATATATAATCTCGCTCCCCACTGGGAGTAGGACGTTCAATGTCAAACTGTTCTCAAAGTGTTCTCATTCGTTGTTGCGCTCTTCACATGCTGATAAACAACCGTTTATGAAGTCTACGTAAATAACGTTGAGCAGAAAAAAGTAATCGGTAAACAGTTGAGAGAAGCTGATCTTATGCGATGCCACAATGTGATAATTAATTATCAGACAATTTGAATTAATTATAAAAAAAAAACTTTTTTTTTTTAAATTCAAACTTGTTTTTATTTTTGTTGTCATGTAGTGGTATTTTTAGTGTAGTAGCATATTTAGATGGCATTTGGTATTTTAAGCTGCAACGGTCACACTGTCAACGCCGGCAATAACACAATATAAACAGAATTTGTGTATTTTATTTTATTTTTGTTGACAGATAAAACATAAACAAGTAATAGCAAACCATTTTATTGTTAGAAATGGAACAAAGCGAACCTATAGGTAAATTCTCTATATACATTTAATAATATAAAATAACAATCAATATTATTTGCAGCAAAGCGCGTGAAATTGGAGACGAAACCAAAAACTTTGCTTGAAGATGATGGTAAATAATATTCATTAAAATTATGCCTTGCATAAAAAAAAAGCTATTATTAATTGCAGAGACGCCATCGGTGTTTAATCCAAAATATCGTGTCTGTCCGTATTTGGATACAATTAATCGAAATTTACTTGATTTTGATTTCGAGAAACTTTGCTCCATTTCATTGACACGCATCAACGTTTACGCCTGCCTCGTTTGTGGTAAATATTTTCAGGGGCGTGGCACCAACACGCACGCCTACACTCATTCCGTGGGTGAGGCGCATCATGTATTCCTCAATTTACATACATTACGCTTCTACTGTCTACCGGATAATTATGAGATTATTGATTCATCATTGGATGACATCAAATATGTTTTAAATCCAACATTTCTACGCAATGAAATAACAAAATTGGATAAATTACAACCAAAACATTCACGTACTGTTGACGGTATACTCTATTTGCCAGGCGTTGTTGGCCTTAATAATATTAAAGCCAATGATTATTGCAACGTTGTGTTGCATGCCTTATCACATGTAAGTCCATTGCGTGATTATTTCCTACGTGAAGAAAATTATGCGCGAATTAAACGTCCACCAGGTGATTCAATGTTTACGCTTGTCCAACGCTTTGGTGAACTAATGCGTAAAATGTGGAATCCACGTAATTTCAAGGCGCATGTATCACCCCATGAGATGCTACAAGCTGTTGTCCTATGGTCCAGTAAACGTTTTCAAATCACTGAACAAGGTGATCCTATAGATTTTCTATCATGGTTTTTAAATACATTGCATCGTGCACTTAAAGGTAACAAGCAACCAAATTCATCAATATTATATAAAATATTTTTGGGTGAAATGAAAATTTATACACGTAAAATTCCACCCGTTGAATTGGATGATACCGCAAAGCATCAATTATTGGCCACCGATGAATATAAACATAATGTGGAGCAAACTAATTTTATATATTTAACATGCGATCTACCACCACCGCCACTATTCACCGATGAGTTCCGTGAGAATATTATACCACAGGTAAATTTATATCAATTATTGGGTAAATTTAATGGTAGCGCTGAAAAGGAATATAAAACATATAAGGATAATTTTATGAAACGTTTCGAAATAACAAAATTACCTAAATTTATAATATTATATATAAAACGTTTCACTAAGAATACATTCTTTCTGGAGAAGAATCCAACAATTGTTAATTTTCCCATCAAGTAAGTTTTACAACATTTTATATTTATCATATATTTAAATATTTCTCATAACTGTTGCATAATTCGTTTCGTTTTGTAGAAATGTCGATTTTGGTGATATACTTGGCATGAAGCAACGTGATAAAACAATTAAGGATACGAAATATAATCTTGTTGCCAATATTGTACATGATGGTGATCCAAAGAAAGGAACCTATCGTGTTCATATACTACATAAGGCCAATGGGCAATGGTATGAGATGCAGGATTTGCATGTTACGGAAATATTGCCACAAATGATAACATTAACTGAATCCTATATACAAATCTATGAACAATGTCCAGCTGAATCATGATTCTGCAGTTTATATAGTTGTGCTCTTTAAATAATAAAACAAAAAAAAATTGTAAAATTTCTATATACAATAATAATTATAAATAATAATTATTAAAGCTGCAACCCTACAACAATGACAAAAAAATGTGAACTGTATTTTTATACCTGGCAGCTTAGAGTGTACAGTGGGGTATAATGGCTTTGATATGACAGCAGCAAGTTCCCATCACAACTTTCCAATTTTTTTTTTTTGATACCGGGTATCATATAGTCGAGCAATAGCTGTAGTTCTTATACCCTTGCTTGTTATATTAAATATTTCATAAAAATAAAAAAAAATTTCTATTATGGGAAAGAATTTAAATTTCCGTTATCCCAAAAATTTTCATGCAGAAAATTCGATGATTTTGGTTCTGATATGAACTGCATTATTATTTTTTTTCTCATTTTAGTGATAACGAAAGTTTAAATTTCCTTCATTAAAAAAAAAATGCATTCGACGAATCCCTATATTCCATAAGCTGTATGTAATGTCGGAACCAGCCAGAACCATAGGACCGATCGGATGAAAATTAAGTTTTTTTTTTTTTTTTTTTTAATGAAAAGTTTTTTTTTCCAATTCCATGATTGCAAGGGTATGACATGTTCGGTCCGTCGAAGATAACTTTCCATTTCTTGTTTTCCATTATAATAATACGCATGCGTCATGTCCCCAATTTATACTTGGCTGGCTGACTAGCTCTTAGCTCTTTGGTTGGTTGTCCCTCATCTTCATTGAGCCAGTGAGTGCAATCATCATAGTATCTTACGCTGTCAAAAATCGATGTATCGTTGTCAGTTGTCACAGTGCAGCCAGTGTGTAGTCTAAGATAATGGATGAAAATAATAGCTATGAGCAGGAATGTCAACGTGCTGAATTGCTTGGTCTCCAGCCACCGGATAAGGATGAATTTGAGCGTAAGCGTAGTGAACGTATTGAACAACAAATTGCGGAACAGGAAGCTGCCGAGGTCAATGTAAGTAACTTTGTAGCAGCAACAGCAGCTTGTAAACTTGACCCATAAAAAAAAAAAAAAAAAATGTAAAAATTGTTACAGTTACTGGAACAGCAGGATGAATCATTACGTGGCACTGGTGGTAAATTAGATGAATTGAATAGCATTTTATCAAGTACACAGCAACGTTTGAATCGCTTTAAGCAAACGGCATGCGGCAGCTTAACAAATATTTTTACACGCGGCGGTAGTTTTAGTGGTGCAGGTATGAGCAGTGCTTCCATGGATGTGCCAAGCAGTAGCAGCGTCAAGCCTGACGGCGATGAGTCAACAGAAGAAGCACAGGCGACAGTGCAAAAACCAATGACACCACCAACAGCAGCACAAGTAAGTGCTGCAAAGGCAGCACAACGTTGCAAGATGGATGGACAGATTGATAAATTGGATGCATTAATCAATAAAGCCGATAATGCACAATTGTCAATGTCTGAGCAAACCAAACAAATGCGTCGCATGGCCAAGTGAAATAACAATAACAACAACAAGAACAAGATTTTTTTTTTTTTTTTTTTGTTTTTTAGGGTTCTCTCTTTTTTTCTTGTAGGGTAACTTAAGCGAGAAACAGAAAACATTCGTCATCTTTATTCGAACATCGAACTTCAAATATATAGTAGTTATAGACAATCTATATAATTCTATATATTATCTATAGTATCCTTCTCTTTTTTTTTGAACACATGTGTTGCCCTTAAATCACAACAAAACAAAACAACAATAAAATATTTAAAATTAATATTAAGTCAAGTTTTTTTTTCAGTTGGTTTTTTTTTTTTTTTTTTTTTTGAATCACAAAATGTGTTAAGCTTTTGTCTCTACAAATGCCTCAAAAGATTTTCAGCTAATTGCAAAAGACAAAGATAACTTTGCACATATAAATCTATATATAGTATACATATATACACATACATATACATATATATATATATATACATATATATTATTATATAATACTTGTTACTAAATCTTAATCAAAAATTATAAATAAATAGTTATTACAATTATTCCACAATCAGAACAAAAAAAAATAAACAAAAAAAAAAAACAATCAAAATAAATAAAAATATATATATAAAAAAAAAAATTTGTATAATTCATTCATGCCATTGGGAACTGGAAACAGTGTTTAGGGATATAGGGTTTGCCTTGGAGGAGGATAGCTTAAGGATACTTTCTTAGGGAGACAGTGTATAGGGGTATAGTATATGGTTCAGGACATATTCGTACGGATACATTCTATCGGGAAGGGATATACTCTGGAAGAGGGGACAGGGTTATTTTAAGTATACGTTTGAAGAATTTGCCACCATTTTTTTTAAGGTCAAATACAGAAACTGGGAAACGGTATACTACGTATGGGGAAGCGATATGCCTTGGCGGGAGATTTTAGCTTAAGGAATTTGTAGAATTTGCCATTTTTTTTCGGTTTTTTTTAGTATCCAGCATCTGTATCTGGTTGCAGTTTATTTTTATTTGTCCAACGTTTGGCCAAATTCTGTTCATAAGCCATAATTGGCGTTGATTTGTGCAATAACAATGATTTCGGTTTCGCTGCGCTATCCGAATCTGTATCCGTATCCGTATCTCTATCTTTATCTGTAGCTGTATCTGTGTCTGTATTTGTATCTGTATCTGTGTCAGTATCATTATCATTATCATTATCATTATCATCATCATCATCAGTATCATCATCAGTATCTGTATCGCGTTCGCTTTCATCACTTGCATCATCATCGTCCAAACTAGCATCTAGTCCAGCATCAGTCTCATATTCTTCCTCCTCTTTCTGTTTCTGCTTCTGCAACTGCTCCGCTAGCTGCTTCTGCATTTGCCTCTGCCTCTGTTCCTGCTCCAGCTTCTGCCTCTGATCCTGCTCCAACTTCTGCCTCTGTTCCTGCTCCAGCTTCTCTCTCTGCTCTTGCTCGAGTTTCTGCCACTGTTCCTGCTCCACCTTCTGCCTTTGCTCCAGCTGTTGCCTCAGCTTCTGATCCTCTTCTTGTTGCTTCTTCACCTGTTGTTGCTTTTGCTGGACAAGTCAAATTGAAAATTTATTAATGTATCAATATGCCGCAACATGACTGCACAAATCGAACCTGTTCCATATGTTTATACGTTGTAGTCTGTAGATTCTTCGCGTGCTCTTGCTTCTGCTGCTGCTCTTCATTTTCATTCTCATAGAAGAAATATGTTAAAAGTAGCTTCTCCTCAAGTGTATTATAACGCCAAGCGTTGGGTACAAGTCCCGCATTGCGATTAAATCGTGTCTGCAGCTCCATAAATAGACCTGGCGATATGCACATCTTTGGTATTTGAATCTGTTCCTGCCACTGCCGCACCAATTCCGACTCCTGTTGGCTGTGACCAAATATACGAAAATATAATTTGCAAGCGCGATAATAACGCAAATATTGTTCATCCTCATGCTCCTCCGTAGCCTCCGCAGTCTTCTCTGTCTTCCTCTGATCCTCAGCAAGAATATGTTTTACACGCCGCAATACATTGAGATTCGGATCAAGAACATGTATGAGTATATAACATTGCTTGCGATCGGGCAATGTGACCGTAAGCAACGCACGACTAGTCAATGGACAAAATTCAATCCATAAATTGTTTAACAAGCGCAACATCATTTGTGTCACTGTCGAGTATTGAAATAGATGACGTGGACGTGATAATTCTGTTCGAGATGATTGCAACAAGTGCACTGCATCTGCCCATAATTTGGCTGCAGCGCCCGACAATATAGTGAATCCGACCATCCACATGCAACGTTTGCAATATAAATAGCCAGAACTATTAATGACACGCGGCTGTAGGATGTCAACATTGATGACAATATGATTGAGGCCATAGTAGAGATCATTGGGACCGGGTACAAGTGTTGACTGATGTTGTTTTGCATGATTTTGTTTCTCACTATCAGCACGAGCATGACTATGACCATGGCTATGGCAGAAGAATTCACTGGGATCAATCAGACCACTGGGAAATTCACGTAAACGCTTGTAGATGCTGCCTGGAACAAGTTCATGATCACAATTACCGCAATGTAGTGCAATCATATCTTTGCCCTCGGCAAAGCTAAGCAATAATGGTTGCATTTTAACGGCTGTACCACCAGATTTCTTTAATTCATCGAGATCAATTTTCATATAATTAAAGCGAAAACTTATGTGACCAACATCGACGACAAACAGTGAAATACGTTGCACATCAATGCCAAAGGCATTATGACGCATCACCAGTTCCACATCCTCATCGTTATCGGCATCACTTTGAACGACTTGCACATCATGTTCCTTAATGATGATGCGCGTTTTATTTCGTTCGCGTAGATCCTGATCGAATTGTAGGAACGCATGACCGCTTAATAAGTTGGGCCGCAACTCAACGCACGCGGCCTTTAGCGGCATCTCTCAGCTGCTGCCCGTCGGCCACAATTGTCACTATTATCAAAATCGAAATAGAAATTGAAAAAGTAAAAGTAAAAGAACACAAGATAAGCTAAACACGTTGTGCTTGTTTGTTTTTACTGCGATATGACTTGTTGTTTTTTTTTCTGTTTTTTGTTTTTTTTTTTGTATGTAGAAATGCTATTGCGACTGGAATATCACTGATAGCAACAAAATTTTATCGATAGGTATGTAAGAATGTTTCATTACACTACACTAAAATGCCACATAATCGATTTATTTTTCATTTATTATCGGAAATTTGATTTCAATTAATTAGAACAGTGTTGTAAAATCATCAATCAGTTTGTTGTTTCATGTTATTGCTTACAGCTGGAATAATCCCGTTTTTAAAATTTGGCGCTTCACAGCTGGTAAATGCAGAAATTAATAATAATAAAACAAACGCTTGTATTGTAATTATTTTTTTTTTTAAATAATTTAAAATTTTTATATTAGAAATAATATTCCACATTCAATTTATATGCAGCACAAAATTAACATATTATGTCATAAGTCATTAACATTGCAAAGTGAAAAGAATCTACAATGCATATAAAACTTAGCTTGTTTGTTTTATACATGGAATATTATTATATTATAATAAAAGAAAATGAAAATAATTTTATTTAGAATTTATAACAAAATTGTATTCATAGAAAAATCGAATGTCTTAGCTGATAGTTATAATTGTATCGCTATTTGTGTATTAAATATTCCATCGATATAAAAATCGATATTCATCGCATAGAAGAATATTTGTAAGTCAATGTTGCGATATTTTTTTTACATCACTAGTACGAACGCGAACGCGATTTTTGTGATGGATAAAAACAAAGTCCCGTACAAAATCATTAAAACTGTGTAAAAATGCAGCAAATGGAAACAGAAATTATAACAAAATTCTGCATTGATTAACAACTAATAAATTGGAGTGCATTAATGTTGTGACAGAGCAAAATTATTTGGAAACGGGCAAACAAAAAGGTTTTTTTTTTCTTTTTCAACGTTTTCTTTAACGCATTTCGTCCACACACACACACGCGCACACATATATATATATATGGCTATATATATGTATGTATATATGTATATACACAACACCAAACACATTTGTGCACACACACGCATACAAGCATTGATATATGTATATCAATATATTGATGTTGTGCTGTTGTTGTTTGTGTAAGTGTTGTATGTGTGTGTGTTTGTGCGGGAGCGGTGCATTGGTATATATGTATACATATATCTATGGTTAGGCGTATGTGTGAGTGAGCGCTTGTTCAGTGTTTCTGTCTGTCTAAACAGGCCAGTGCGAGTGCGAATGCGAGCGCGAGTGTGAGTGTGAATGCGAGTGGTCTGAAAGAGAGAGAGAGCGCGAACGCGCGCAGGTTTCGCGACTGGCATAAAGGCAGGATAAAAAGGAGCGAAGCGAAGATGAGCCGAAAGCATAAAAGTGAAAAATAATTAAAGGTTGCCAAGGGGGAGGGAGGTATGTGCACAGCACACAAAAACGGCGTCAACAGAGGTTGCAGCATCATCATCAGCAGTAGCAGTCTCAGCAGCAAAGCAGCTGGTCCTGCTTGCATTTAAAAGACACCAACATCACACTAACACACACATACATATTATTTACATTTATGTTATGTGTATATGTATGTATGTAGATATACATAAAACTGTGTGACCAACAACAACAATTGGCCATTTTGGCGTTCTCTATTTTGGCAGTCACAGACACAAACATAAGAATACACTCATACACACACATGACACGCACGCACAAACACACATATATAGTCGCAGTCAGTGCTCCCCCAGCGACGACGTCGACGCTGCTGCTGCTTCTGTGACTATCTCACTCTCTGACACTGCTGTCGCCGCCGCCATCGTATTACTGCTGCTGCTTCTGATGTGTGGGGTACAAATTCACATAGCCGTGAAAAATAGCATGAAACAAAAACAGCGACAATAAACAATAGACATCAGTCGTACTCGTAGTCGTAGTCGTAGCCGTAGAGACGCAGTCAAAGTCACAGTCGCAGTGGCAACAACGCAACGAGGCTTCGTTTAGTCCGCTTGTGTCTCTTCATCTTTATTTTAATTTCCTCTTCTATTCAAGTTTATTTTTATTTTATGTTGTTTTGTTGTTGTTGTCACTGCTCCCTCCTCTCCGTTACCTTTACCCTACGCCCTACCACCTCCAACGTCTTTGCCAAAACAGTCAGCAGTCACAGTCACCCATCCATCGATAACAATCGGCTCAGTTCAGCTCGGCCATCGGTCAGTTGAAAAAGCTCGTGCGTATGCAAGTGGGGGAGTGAAAAAAAAAAACAAATAGTGATGACAAATAGTTTTCGTTTACGTGCCTGTAAAAACGTCAAGAATGACAAAAACAAAAATAACGAAATGCTTAACGCCAAGCACGAAATATGCGAAACATAAAAATAACAAACAAATATTTTAGATACATATCCATACATATATTTCTAGCGTAACAATAAATAAAAAATGAAAGTTAAAACATGAAATTCAATGAATTTCAAAGTTTATAAATATTTTTGGAAATTCGACACAAATAACAATTTTTTTTTCTTTTGTGTATATCTGCGAGTATCTATGTCTAAATGTGTGTGTCTCTGTGTGTCGGTCATGTATATAGAAAAATATACACTGAAAAATGAAACTTGTAAATAATTTTGTTCTTCAATTTAAAGCTTAACAAAAAAAAAAATAATAATAATATATATATATATAAAAAAAAAAAAAAAATAGAAATAAATAATTAAAAAAAAGCACTTGACGACGCAAGGAATAGCATAACGAGAAGCTCAACATTTCGCCTTTTACACGAAAAATTTTGAGCGCCTAATTTTTTAAATTGCACGTAACAAAACAAAAAAAATAAAAATAAGGAACAGCAACAACAAAATTAATAAAGTTAAATAAAAAGTATATATATATATATATCTATCCATCCAAAAAAAAAAAAAAAAAAAAATAAGCAAAAACATCAACAAAAAAGAATAGCAAAGAAAACTCAACAAATAACAGCAAAAAGAAGTGGCAAAAGCGGCAAACAGCGGGGCAACAGTAGCGTACAAAATTGCAAGGAGCATAAAAAAGCATAAAATTCTATCATAGGAGACGTGTGACAAACAGCTCAAATTCTGCTTCAAGCTGGCGAATCGCAACGGCAGCAATAACAACAGAGCCGATGCTGCTGTTGGCGGCGCAGCTGGCGGTGCCGCTGTAGCCGCCGCGGGCCGCAATAATAATAATAACAATAATAATAATGCAGCCGCCGCCGTCGCCGCTGGCGGTGGCGCAGCTGCTGCTGCAGGCGCTGGCGCCGATGCAAATGCTGCCGCCGGTGGCGGTGGTAATGAATGGAATCCTGAGGAAATGGATCGTTTCAGTTTCGATGATTCTATTCGCTTTGAAGAGGATTCATTATGCAGCTGGAGCTCCGAGGCAGAATCATTGTGCAACAATTGGCGTGGCTGGAAAAAGCCAACAAATGGCAATGGTATGGGCGTTGGTGGCAATGGCAATGGCATCGGTTCTATTGCCAGTGTAACCAACAATAGCAGCGCCACATACAATGGTACACCTGGATGTGGTGCTCCTGGTACGAGCATCAATGGCATTAATAGCTCCGGTGCCATTATAACCAATAGTAGTGGTACACATTGTGGACGATATTTTGGTAAGCATACATTGATTACACAGTAAATATAAAATATTAATTATATATTAATAATAATAATAATAATAATAATAATAAAGTCAATATCTATGAGTAGAGAATGATAAAGTAGTAATCCCACAAAGGTATATTAACCTAAACAAACTCTACCGTACCGTTATCTATCCGTTTGAAGTAGTTCTTATTCTTATCAGCTACTAAAAGTGTAAAATAGGTTAGAAAAAGAGAAGAATGAAAGATAACAGTGAGTCAATAGTAGTTTTTTTTTCTTTTCAATATAAACATGAAAGCAAACTAATTTTCGGATTGCCTAAGATGTTATAGTCTAGCTGTCCTTGAAGAAAGCTTTTCCAAGTTTCAATGACTGTTGGACAGACCGACATACATATAGTTTGTATTTGGAATATGCTTTCGATACTTATTAAGAATATAGCATATATATACTTTATTGGGTCCACCACGCCTCAAAGGGGCATTACAAACTCTTGATCAAAATTAATATACTCTCTGTAAAGGTATAATGAAAGATAACAATGAATTAACAGTAGAGTTTATTCAATAAAAAAAAATAAGATAATAAATTTGTTACAATGTTACAATTATCATCAATGTGTTTTTATCATTTTGCGATGTTTACTAATAAACTGATAAGATCGTGAAGATCGTGTGATCGTGTTTGCGTTCATTGCCTTTTCCTTTCGATATTTAACTTGCGAAACTTCCATCTCTAGGCAGCAGAGTCCAAGTACGAGACACTTGTAAAATTAAGACTTAAGACACAAACTTGTGTTGAGACTGTTTTTTTTTTTTTTTTGAAGCAGTCTGGTAACGCTGCATTTTATTACATTGTTGTTAAATTACAGCAATTGCATCGCGTTGATGCGTGCACGAACTTTGAATATTTACGAATGCAATGTATGTAAAATTGGCTAAAAAAAAGGAATATAAAAAATAAAGGAAGGTGCAACAACAAGAGAAGAATATAACAACAAAAAAGTCAATAACGATTTTGTGGCAAGCAGCATTTCTACTTATCGCTAAAGTCAAAATCACGACTTTTTGCGGGTTATACATGTTAGCCTTTGTATTGGATTGGTGGTGCCATTCGTTTACTATATATTCCCCTCCAGTGTTTATACTCTGCCCATATACATAGACATTTATGCTTGTATGTCTCTCTCTCTCTCTCTCTCTCTTTCTATCTGTATGTGTGTGTGTGTGTGTGTGTGGCTGTGTCTATATGTACTGCGCATTCTTCATTGTTTTTAGTTCGTTCAGGTCCTGTACGCGTCGTCGCAGCATTATCAACATGTAATCTCAGCAGCGCTGCGACTGCGCTGTCATTACTTTTCATTGCGCTTTGTTGTTGCCATTGCTAGTTTTTTTTTCATATATATATATATACCCTTGCAGAGAGTATAGTCATTTTAAAGAGGAGTTTGTAAAGTAGATGTGGCAGATCTAACAAAGTATGTATGTATATATAATATTCTTGATCAGCACCGACAGCAGATATACATGACCGTCTGTTGCAACGCTCACTAGTCTCTCCGTTTCTAAAGCTACATACATATATCAATGAAACTTAGTTTACATATTACCTATGGCCATTATAGGATTGTATATAAATCGGAGAAAGCCGAATCGGACAACTATATTATATAGCTACCATGCGAACAATCGCACGAAAATTAAGTTTTTGTATGAAAAGTTTTCTTTAAAGACTGCAAGGGGAGGGTATGACCTCTTCGGCCTGATGAAATTAATTTTGCTTTCTTGTTTCTTTTTATTTTTGTTTTTGTTATTGGGGGCATGGACATCTCTTACTAGAGATGTATGTATGTATGTAGGTGAGCCAAGTACTACCAGCTGCAATTCATGTACATCTATACATACCTGTATTTGTATTTTTGTATTTGTATATCGTTGAGTTTAAAAGACTGAATATAAGAAGGAATAAGAGCTACGAACCACATGATGTGACGTCGCTGTGTGCCGTTTACAAGTTGCTGTTGGCGTCGTGGTTTTTTTTTTCTTCTGTATTGTGTCAAAGAACCTTTTCAAGGATAATAACCAAATATTTGTATGTATACTACGCACAAAACATCTGTATGTATGTCTGCAGAGGTTATTCACACAGACATTAAATTTAGGGGCAGAGTTATCGGCCGGCACCTGCTTACAACAACAAATTTAATAAATTTTCAAGCAGCGCTGACTCCGCTATGAAAACTATCGCATGTGTCTGTGCTGTGGCTGTGTGCGTGTGTGTTTGTGTGTGGCGTTGCCATATCTAATTAGTATCATGGAACTGACAAAGCAAAGAGTAGAGCAAAGGCCACTAAACAAAACAACACACATATACACATACATATGTACATATCACTTACATAGATATTTACATGCATACATATGTATACGTGTATTATTTATGCTATTACATAGTGTCTCCCTTATATCAATTACATGCATTTCCGCAAGCGCGAACAAGCTACACACATACACACATACAAATGTGTGTATGTAAAGTTTATTGCATTTCTTCTTTTGTTTTATTAATCGGAATTTGCGCACACAAATAATGCAATTGATGCGGCATCAATAAACAGCAACAAAAACAACAACAGCAATAAGAACAAGAACTTGTAACAGTGGCAAATGCATTTAATTGTTGTGCTTGTATCTTCACTACGAATAAAATACACATATGCATGTGTGTGTATGTGTATATTTTGACTCCTTTTTGCGCGCACTATTGCAGCAGAGCGAAAGAGAACGCCCGAGATGTGGAGGGGGAAAGCTTGTAATAGAGCCATGGAATAACAACGCAGAAATGACTTTGAACAAAATGAAAATGAAACGGTGCCAGACTGTCTGAAATTAGCCAACACAGTGTTGTCGAGCCGTGCAATTGTGAATGTGTATGCGTCGCATACTATGCGTATGTGAATGTGAGTGCGAATGTGAAAAAGGAGATGGAAAGATGAAGCGCATGAACAAAAATAAACAAATGACGAGCTGATCAATTATTGCAAGCTCTCTATGTATATGTATGTATGTGTCAGCAAATGTACATATGTGTGTGTTTGTAATGTGAGTAATGTACACTGACAATAACTAATGGAATGCATATTCAATATATGTACATATATTGGAACAATGACTATGAATCCCATATGTGAATCATAAAAAGAATACAAATAAAAAAAAATAAGCTCCTAACGATAGTGAAAGCGAAACAAGTTTTTTTTTTTAAAGCTCAATATACATACAACTGTTATATATATATATATATACAGACATATACATATACAGACATATACATACATAGACGTGGGCGAACTTGAACTTTGCTGCTTTCTTGTTGTCGTTAGGTCGGGGGGCGCACACACAACGAAACAACGTTGTCGTTAATGCTGTGTCAGTTTCTCGTGCTAAGAAGCGCAACGACAACAACAATAATAACACAAACAACAAAAACAATAACAATCACAAACTCTACTCTTTATTGTTTCTGCTGCTATGTTTTGTTTTGTTTTTTTTTTTTTGAAGCGGATGGACACGACCTTTACATACATACATATATACATACACACATAATATATACATACATGTATATTAGCATATATGCATATGTATATATATATATATATATATAATATATATATATATATATACATGTACACGTACAAGCATGTGCTTCTTGCTCTTATAGACATGTATTTGTGTATGTAAATGTTTATGTATCATTATTTCTGTTACAGTAAAATATTTACTTATATACAACATATTTTTATATGTTTAAATTTTTATTTATTTATTTTTGTTTAAATTTTTTTTTTTTTTTTTTATATGTTTAAATATTTATTTTTATTTATTTATTTAGTTTTTATTTCATTTTTAATTAATTTTTTATTTATTTTTAAATTTATTTCTTTTATTTTATTTATCTTTTATATCTTTATTTTTTCATTTTTTTGTTTTGTTTATTTTCCTTTTTTTGCTGTTTGGTTTATTTTTCATTTTTGTTTATTTGCATGACAATTTGTGATACTTTGTTTATGTAGAAAATAAAATGCGATGAGTATGCGTATATGTATGCATATATGTATGTATGTATGTATTGTATGTACATGTACAGCGTACCGCTAGGTATGCATGATGTCGTCTATATGTGTGTTACGACAAAAAAAAATTCTGTAGCGCAAAGCAAAACATTGAATCGAGCTTTTTGTAAATAGCAGCAGCAGCAAGTAGCAGTAGCAAGCAACAGCAGCAGCAAGCAAGCAAGCAAGCAGCAGCAGCAACAACAACAACAACAACAAAATTAACAAACTAGAACGACGTTGACCTTTGCAGACGATGCCCTTCGATTTATTTGGTCATTGCCCGGCCACAGTTTCGTCTCTCTCTTGTTCTTATATACGTATGTATGTGTGCGTGCGTCTGTGTGTGTGTGTGAATTTATATTCATATTTCGCTTGAAACTATAGATAAATATTTAAAAAATATGTTTTATTTTTTAACATTTAATATAAAAATACTTTATTCGTGGATCATTATCGTTAATCGATAATTAAATGTGTTAAGTGCAACCCATCGATAAACAGAGTTAAATATAAAATTGACAGCACTTTTCGTTTTAAAGTACTACTTGTGTATATCGATTAACTAGACTTATAGGACATTTATATCCTTGTTTGCTTTGGAGACATTGCAGGTATATATATAGTATATATATTCTTGATCAGCATTGACAGCTGATTCGCAGCCTGCATGTTAAACTCTCATACATACTTGCTGTGGTCTATAAGCTGTATATAAATCGGAATGTGCCGCATCGTACAACTATATCAAATATTTGTCATAGGAATGATCGGTCGAAATTGATGTTTTTTTTTCTTTCTTGTTTTCTAAGATCTTGATTTATTAAATATCTTAAAAATTTGATTAAAATCAGACAAATATATTATATAGCAAAAATGGAGTAAAAATAGAATTTTTATCGGCATGCTGAAAATAATTTTCTATTCTACTTTTTACTAACATTGCGATCAAGTTTAAAGTCAAGTTACATTTATTAATTATACATAAATAATGTACTATGTATCCATAATATCGTTTTCATCCTGGATTTCTCTTTCTGTTTTGTGCTTACAGAGGTATCCTCGCTGGCGGAACTGGCAGCGCGTTGTGTTGCATCCTATATACCGTTTGAATTGGTTGAACATGTTTATCCGCCCGTACCGGAACAATTACAGTTACGCATTGCATTCTGGAGTTTTCCAGACAATGAAGAGGATATACGTTTATATTCATGTTTAGCCAATAGTTCAGCTGATGAATTCAATCGTGGTGATCAATTGTTTCGTCAACGTGCCGTCAAGGATCCACTGCAGATTGGTAAGTAAAACTATTCTTAATATTAATATTATAATATAATTTTTTTTAATATTAATTTTAATTATTATTTTTTTTTATATTAGGTTTTCATTTATCTGCAAGTGTTAGCCAAGCGCCACGTTCATATTTTAATGTTGCCGTTACGTTCGATCGTCGTCGGATTTCATCGTGCAACTGCACCTGTACCTCATCGGCCTATTGGTGCTCACATGTTGTTGCCGTCTGCCTACATCGTATACATTGTGTATGTAAAACAGTGTGATGACAATGCTTATCGTTTCCCCTCTCACTCTTTCACTATCTTTCTCTTTCTCTGTCTATTTCATATATATAGCCGCAGGAAGTATGCTTACGTGCACCGGTATCCGAATCGTTGACACGCCTGCAACGCGATCAATTGCAAAAATTTGCACAATATTTGATCAGTGAATTGCCACAACAGATATTACCAACAGCGCAACGTTTATTGGATGAATTGCTTAGTGCACAGCCGACAGCGATAAATACTGTTTGCGGTGCACCAGATCCAACGGCGGGTGCATCAATAAATGATCAAACAAGTTGGTATCTGGATGAGAAGACGCTGCATAATAATATAAAACGAATACTCATTAAATTTATATTGCCAGCGCCAATAGTTTTTAGGTAATATAATATATTGATCAACGATAACATTTCATATATCTATATATATCTATATATTTTTAGCGATGTCAACTATTTGACAAACTCAGCACCACCAGCGGCAGCTGAATGGAGTTCACTGTTACGTCCCTTGCGTGGCCGCGAACCGGAAGGCATGTGGAATTTATTATCGATAGTACGTGAAATGTATCGACGTTGCGATCGTAATGCTGTACGCCTGCTAGAGATTATAACTGAAGAGTGTATGGCCTGCGATCAAATGCTCTTCTGGTGGTTCCAAACAAAATTAGCATTAATGATGGGATCCCATGGTCATAGCGGTGGCAAGCATTCAAATACGCATACAAATTCAACAGCATTGCAACATGCATGCAGCTCATTATGTGATGAAATTGTTGCACTTTGGCGTTTAGCTGCTTTAAATCCTGGTTTAGCACCCGATGAACGAGACATGTTGCATGCACAATTTACCGCATGGCATTTAAAAATCTTAGATCGTGTCGTCAAAAGTCGCATGATGCCGCCATCATATACAAATAAACATCAGCAAAATGCACGATCTGAAACAGAATTATTTATTGGATTTAAACCAGCAATAGAAGCATGCTATCTGGATTGGGAGGATTATCCAATAGCTGGCGTTACGCATACACATGAAACGAATCCAATTTATTATTCACCCTTCACATGTTTCAAGCATACCGATGGTAAAGGTGGCGAAACAAGTGTTACGCCTGGACAATTGAATGCGACCCAAGCATTGATGAGCAATAATAAGCATTATAATTATTTTAGTGCATCGACAGATCATGGGATGCATGGTGGTAATGCATTTAAGCAGCGGCCAGAGCGTACCACAACAACATATCGTGATGCAACATATGATGCAACGGCCGTGGATTTATTTGCTGGACAACATAATGATTCGCAGGCAATGCAGCCATTGGTGGTACCGCCACCGGCACCGCCACCATCACCGCCGTCCATAAATGCAGCTGTATTATTATTGGGTCGTGTCAATGCTGCCACATGTGGCATGAGTGTTAATCGTAATGCAGCGGCATTGTCAATGTCAGCTAATAACAATCAAACGCAATCCTTAATGCTGGCTAATGTGGCAGCAACGAAAGTGAATGCTGTTAATGTTGCATCTATTGTTGGTGGCGTTGCAAGTGCCACTAATAATGTTGCTGGTGTTGGTGGCAGTGTCGGTGTCGGCGGTGTTGGCAGTGTTGTTGGTGCTGCTGTTGGTAGTGGCGATGGTAATCGTTCAAGTGCAAGCAGTGAAGGATTCTGTGAGAATGATGATTTTGGTGGCGATAATAGCAGCAGTCATAATTATTGCACTACACGCAATGCAGTTGTTGCACAGAAATCATTAACAGAATCCGATTCACAAAGTAGTTTTGATGCTATATCTGCTAAAGATTTACAAGGACAAGTAACAGCAACAGCAGCTGTGGCAGCAGGAACAGTAACAGCAACAATTGCTGTGCCTGGGACGCCAGATTATAGGCAACAGACAAGTTCAACATCGGATACATCATCGGCATCATCAGCATCATCATCGGCATCAACAGCATCAGGTAGTAGTAACAATAGTTCAAGTTCATCGCTATTAAAAACAGCAGCAGCAACAGCACAACAACAACAACAACAGCAGCAACAACAACAGCATCAGCATCAGCAACAACATAAATTGTCTGCTGCTGCAACACGTCGCTTATCCAAGGATGAATCATTTAGCAGCAGCAGTGATGATTTTGCGCAAGTTGTTGTTGTCACGGCAGCAACAGTAACAGCTGCTGCTGGTGATTTAACGCCAGTGGCAAGCACATCAGCAGCAGCACGTGCTGCACTGGCAGCAGCGACAGCTGGCAGAAATATGGCAACATTAGGAGCAGCAACAGCAGGAGTAACAGCAGCAGAAACAGCAGCAGCAGCAATAGTAACAGCTGCAAATACAGCTTCAGCAGCAATACCAACGACAGCAGCAGCAGCAGCAGCAGCCGCTATGAATATGGAACATGCCTGAGCAGCAGTAGTAATAGCCACAACAACAACAACAACAACAACAGCAACAGCAATAGCAACAATCACAGCAATGCTGTGCGCACAGCATTGGCCAATGAGAAACCGCACATTTTCTCCAATGTGCGCCCCACTGAGGATGCCTGGGATATATTATTAGCACGTGCCGAAGGTTTACATGCACATGGTCATGGCCGTGAGGCATGCATCTTAGCTGTACGTTTAGCTGAACAAATGTTAGCAAATCCACCAAATTTATTAATGGAATTGCCACCAGCACCAAAACGTAAAGGGAAAAAACAAAATGTAAATCCAATATCACATCAATTAACGGTTGTTGCCTCATCAACATTATCAAAATGTGCATTTTTATGCACGGTACTATCCGAGAATTCTGAGCATTATCATATTGGATTTCGGATTTGTTTATTTGCGTTAGAGATGCCACGTCCGCCGGCAAGTACGAAACCATTGGAAGTGAAATTGGCAAATCAAGAGGCTGATATATTGGCATTATTAAAACGTTTGCCATTGGGCGCTGCCGAATTGCAGGTGATACGTGAACGTGCCGAGCAATTGCGTAGCGGTACATTTAAGACACGCGGTGAGGCATTGTTACCCATCAATTTGGCAACATTTATATTTGATGCACTTGTTACACCTGGCGCCAATAAATTATCAATGCCAATAGCAGGAGTAGCAGGAGCAGCAGCGACAACAGCAACAACAACATCAGGAACAATTGCAGCCAGCAATAGTGTTAATACAGTTGATTTATTGGCCAACATAATGACAACAAGACGTGCAACAAGTGCAACAAATACAAACTCCAATGTCATGTATAAACAGCAGCAACAACAGCAGCAACAGCAGCATAATAACAATGAGGAAAATATGGGATTTGAGGCAGCTGTTGCTGCTTTGGGTCTCAAGGCAAATGTTTCGGAAGCTGAACATCCGCTGTTATGCGAAGGTACGCGACGTCAACGCGGTGACTTGGCATTGACATTGTTGAACCATTATAAGGATGAGCCGCGTAAGATTGCCAAGATAATGGAAAAGTTACTTGATCGCGATATACATACGCTGCTAAAGGCGCCACTGTTGGCTGCATATTATTCAAGTCATCCGCCTGTGCGTACGCCAAGTAATCAACAATCAGCAATGCGACGTGAACAACATCAACATCAACATCATCATCAACATCAACATCATCATCAACATCATCATCAACATCATCAACAGCAACAACAGCAGCAACAACATGAACATGAATATGCTGCAATTGGTGCTGGTGGCAGTGTTACTGCTGCTGCTGCGGGCGGCGGCACAAGTGCTGCTGCTGCTTTCAATTTCTGTGAATTATTGCCCAATGATTATGGCAGTGTTGGCGGCAATAGTCGTCCCCATAGTTCGACAAGTGCTGAGCTTGAGTTGAGCATGTGTGCGTTGAGCATGGCCAGCAGCAGTAGCAGCAATAATAATGGACAAGGTCAGGGATTGCTGCCGTGTGGCAATAATAGCGGGAGCAATAGTAATAGCAGTGCCGGTGGCAGTGGCAACAATAATAACAATGCTGCAAATGCAACAACAACAACAGCAGCATCGGCAACAACAACAACAGCAACAGGTGCTAACAGCAGCACAACAAATAACAACGGCAGCAACAACAGCAACACTAACAACAACAACAACAACAGCAGCAGCAGCAGCAGAACTAAAGAGAGTCGCTACAAGGGTAAACGCGCTTATCCATCGATACCCAATCAACCATCGGAGGCCAGTGCACATTTCATGTTCGAATTGGCCAAAAGTGTGTTAACCAAAGCTGGTGGCAACAGTTCCACATCGCTTTTTACACAGGCAACCACCAGTCAAAATCATCATGGACCGCATCGTGCATTACATATGTGCGCCTTTCAATTAGGACTTTATGCCTTAGGGTTACATAATTGTGTCAGTCCAAATTGGTTATCACGTACATATTCATCGCATGTCTCCTGGATATTGGGGCAAGCAATGGAGATTGGTGCGCCGGCAATAAGTTTTTTGATAGATACATGGGAGGCGCATTTAACACCGCCAGAGGCAGCTGGTATGGCTGATCGTGCATCACGTGGATGGGATAGTAATATGGTATATCCGGCAGCTGAATTGGCATTATCTGTCCTGCCACATGCTGCTGCACTCAATCCCAATGAGATACAACGTGCAATATTGCAATGTAAGGAACAATCAGATTTAATGCTTGAACG
>JBAMBR010000365.1:0-42500 GCA_037044475.1 Zaprionus obscuricornis | reverse complement strand
TCCTTCTATAATATTATCCTATTATCTAATATTTATCTATATTTATCTGCAGCTCAAAGTCATGCAAGAAGGAATTGTGGACACAGATTAATGCAGCGTTGCAAAACAATTCCAAATGACAAAGACTTGACTCTTGCAATCTGATGACGGCATCTGTTAGTGCATCTGCATCGGCAGCAGCAGCAGCAGCAGCGGCAGCCGCAGCAGCAGTTGCTGCTACATCGTCAACAACAATTGCTGCTGCTGCTGCCGCTGCTAGCAATGATAAGCTTGCATCATCTTCAACAACATCAATATCATCAACATCAGCAGCTGCAGCAGCATCATTACCAATAACAGGAACAACATCGTCAGCGTCAACAACAACAGCAGCAGCAGCAGCAGCAGCAGCAACAAATGTGACGCCAAAAGCGTTGCATAAACATTCGTCAGCAACATTGGGCACAACGCCAACACTGTTAACTGTTGGCAACAATGACAATCGCATCAGCAACAGCAGCAACACCAGCAGCAACATCATTAGCAATAGCAATAGCAACCACAACAACAGCAGTAGCAGTAGCAGCAGCCACAACAACATTGAGCAACAGCAAGCGGCAACAGCGCTTGCACAGGCGCATCATCATCATCATCATCATCATCATCGCCATCATCATCTGCTGGATACACCAACGAGTAGTGCAGCAGTTGCTGCTGCTGTTGCATCCGCCGTTGCAGCAGCAGCCAAAACAACAGCTGCCGTTGCAGCAGCAACAACAACGGGGCAAGTCTTTGAACGTTTATGTCGGCCACCAGCAGCGGCGGCGGAGCAACAGCGGTTATCAATGTTGACATTACAGCAACAGCAGCAGCAGCAACAACAACAGCAGCAGCAACAACATTTACAACAACAGCAGCAGCAACAGCCACGTACAATGTTGCCATTGCCAGCGACTGCTGCAGCAACATCAGCCCAACAGCAATTGCAACAGGCAACACTACCAGCAGCAACATCATCAACGGTGCCAGCGGCAACAACATTGACATCATTGCCAATGCCAGCACAGAGTCATGCGTATCAAACGTTGCCAGCATATTATCAGACAACCACAGCAGCAGCAGCAGCAGCAGCAGGAGCAACGCGTCCATTGCCATCGCATCATGCACACATACATCCGCAACATACACACGCACACGCACATGCGCATGCACACACACATGCACACTCGCATTCGCATACACATGCGCATCAGCATCAACATCAGCATCAACACCAGCATCAGCACCAGCATCAGCACCAGCATCAGCATCAACATCAACATCAGCATCAACATGTGCATTCACATACACATCCGCTTCCGCATTCGCATTCGCATCCACATCCGCATAGTCATGGGGCGTATCATCATCATCAACTGCAGCCGTTAAGCCATTACCATCAGCAGCTTTAACAACGTATCGCCAACATTAGCAGCGGCCACCCTGCGTTTAATGCGTCGTCTCATGCTGCAACTGCAACACATGAAGCCACCAGAGCAGCAACATCTAGAGCAACAGAAGCAACATTTAGAGCAAAAAAAGCAACAGCAGCAGCAGCAGCAGCCACATTCACCAGCAATTGTAGAAGTTGCCAGCATACAGCAGCAACAACAGCAACCACAATCACAACCACAGCAGCAACAGGCATTGCAAGAAACATCAATGATGAGTCGAACAGCAACTGTTGCTGCATTTATTGTTGCACGTCTCTATAGTCCAAAAATTAATGAATCAATGCTGACAATGTCACCGCATATTAAATTCATGTATTTACTGGCCGTCATTCTCTCTATGCTGCTGATGTTAATCATTTTGCTGTTTTTCATATTCATTCTGTTGTCATAAAAGAAAAAAGAAATTTTCTTTATGTGTTTTTAACATATTGCAATCTTTATTTCGACAAGAACAACAACAACAGCAGCAACAACAGCAACAGCAAAAGCAACCCAAGAAATATCAACCACCGCAATTAGTTTATGTTTATGTTTTCTTTCTTTTTTTTTTTTAAGTATATAATTTTGCATATTGCTTAATATATATATATATATATATATATATATATATATATATATATATATATATATATATATATATATATATATTTAATTTAATTTTTTTGATGCTTATTTACTTCATTTTATTTTTGTGTAATTTTTAAATTAATGACGACAACTGTTGAGAGCAGTAGCAGCAGCAGCTGCAGTATAGGTAGCAGTGGCAATTTTAGACTGAGACTTTTGCCAGCAACAAGCAAACATTTAATACACACAAACATATACACACACTCATACACATATACACGACGACAACAGCAGACAGTAGCAGCAGCTGCAGCAGCAACAACAACAACAACCACAACTCACTTCAAAATGTGTTCAGTTAATGTAACGTTAATTTTAGACAACAATTTATCAGTTAGTTATACAATTAATTAATTATATATAAATACATAGATTCTTTATATGCATACAGATATATATATATAAATATATATATATATATATATATATATATATATATATTTGTATTTTTTGCTTGTATTTCTATTTGAAATTTCGTTTATTCTGTTTTCTCATTCTCAACACTTCTTCGATCTAATAATTTTCAATTATAATATTAAATTAAACTATATATAGATATATTTTATTAATTTAAGTAATATATATTTTATAATTGTACACACATACACACACATACATACATATATATATACAGAAAGACAGACGACAGAGAGTTATATATATATATATATAAAACAAATTGTTTCGTTAGCAATTGAAATCGTAGTTAAGGCAATTTTTAGGATTGTTCAAATTGTTCATATTAAGCTAAAGATTATAACATAAAGCATGCACTGACCACGACCACGCCCCGTCCTGCCCTACCCCAACCTCAACTCATTTCCCATGCCTCACAACAGCAGAACAAAAAGAAAAAAATATATAAAATTAAAAATAAAATATTAGTAATAATAATAATATAAATAATAATAATAATAATTAATAATAATAATAATTAATAATAATAATAATAATAGCATGCATATATTATGTATGTCTTATACATATATATATATATATATATATATATATATATATATATATATATATATATATATATGATTCTCATTTGTTTATGCTAAATATTTGTCCAAGATTTCAAATTTGTTTTCAAATTTTTTTTGTATACAGACGCAAAAATTAGCTTTAGCTGTATGTGCGCAGATCAAGAATTACTATATATATATATATATATATATATATATATATATATCCTACTGTCATATCTTTTGTTAGCCCTCCCCTTCCCCACCACACTTTGCAGCTTTTTGCAGTTTCTTGATTTCAATTTCAAAACTTGCATAAATATTTGGCACATACAGAAAAATGTAAGAAAAAGTTTTAAATTGAGAAAAAAAAATAACAATAAATAATATATATATATATATATATATATATATATATATATATATATACATAATTCAGAGTCTTATAATATTTTATTAATAATTTATTTTAATTAAAAATTATTATATACAGACACACGCACACACAATATCAAAAAGATAAATTGAATTATAAATAATTAGAAATCAGAAATTATATAAACCGAAAATGGGCTTAATCCGACAGACAAACTACACACACATACACAGAGACACAACAAGAACAATTTCATAGTTTTTTTTTTTTCTACAATTAAAATTTTAAAAAGTAATTTTAAGCAATTCTTATAGTAATTTGTTTATTTTTGATTGAGTTACGTATAATTATAAATATAAATATATATATATATATATATAAATTGTTTCCCTTAGTTATTTTTTTTTTATTATAAATTAATCTTTAATATCATTATGCTAAAAAAAAAAATAATTTTATTTATACACAGAAGAAAGAAAACAAAAAAAAAAAAACGAAAACAAAAAAATTTTAAAAACAAAATAATTTTTTATATATACAAAATCGAAAAACTGCATTTTTTGAATAAATTTGTTTTTTTGGATTTATTTCAAAACGCAGCCAAAACAAAACAAAAAGAAAAAAGCGAAAAAAAAAACAAAAAAAACGAAAGAAACCAAGAAAAAACGCAAAGACACAAAAACTTTAAACGTTTGTTTTATTTTCTAGTTTTAATTTTTTTTTTATATATTTATTGTAAAATTTTATACATTTTATTTGAATTTCATAATTGCCGTTGGCGTTGCCAACTAGTTGAAGAGGATGCGCAAAGTAGTTGCAGTTGAATTGAGCGACGCAGAGAGAGAGAGAGAGAGAGAGAGTAGCGAGAAGATTAAATAAGCTGATAAGCGGCTGTGCTGTTGGTTAATGGAAAGTGAAGTGTCTGCTCGATGAGTTGTTGTAATGCTAAAATAACTGTGCTGTGGAGCAGTTGCTACTGCTGATCAGCTGTGTAAGCTCCTCGTGGTGTTTTATATGTTTAGCAATGTCAACGACAAGATACTCTGTAAATATTTCACTGAAAAATCACACACAAAACTATAAAAAAAAGATATTAATTTTATATAAATATTGTAACTAATTTATGTTATATATATAAATATATAATCGAAAGAACAGAATATATATATATATATATATATATAAATACATGCATACTATACAATTATACAAATATAAATATATAGTAAAAAAAAAAAACAGAAAAGTAACGCAACGCAACTTAGAGAATTTTATAAGCAAATTCAGCGTAAATTGTACATTTTTAGTAGACAGATTTATACAAAGCGAATATTAACATATATATATATATATATATACTATATATATATATAATATAGAAATTTATCTGCAATACCAAATACTGAATATTGAATAGCCCAAAAAAAAAAAAGAAAAAACAATACTCAAAGCATAAATGCAATCTGTAAAAAAAAATAAAAAGCAAAACATGTTTTTAATCTAAACTGAATCATATGTATCTCTATATACAAGCATACATACATACAATACAGTCTATTGAATAGGAATATATATATAAAAATATATATATACATACATAAATACAATATTCATGCGTGAATACATGCATAAACATATTTATAGAGATTTAACATATACATACATATATATATATATATATATATATATATATATATATCTACAGAGATTATATGTATATCTCAATGCATATAGTTGACTTTTTTCCATGAAAAAAACCAAAACCAAAATAATAAATAAATAAACAGAATAGCAAGAGAAATCGAAATATTTAGAAAGATTAAACAGCGCTTGTGCAGCATAAAACTAAAAACAAAAAATATAAAAAAAAATAGGCAACAAAATATTTGTACAATATATCTACTTTATGAACATAAATATATATATATGTATATATACAGATATATATATATATATATATATAAATAATTATATACATAAATAAATAAATGAATGAATATTTACACAATCAATCATAATATTGAAAAAAAAAAAAACAATATAGTAAAAACTAAATATATATATATATAAACATACACTCACACACTTATATACTTACATACATATGTACATACAATTACACACACACACACACACATACAAGCATAGGTACAAGTAAATAGACATTTTTTTTGTAAAGCGAAAAACTATGCTACAATAATTGTAAATTTTGTTTGTCCAATTTCATTGTATCCATTTTTCATTGCATATTTTCAAGCGCAGCATTTAATTTCATGTATTTTCTTTACACTTCTCGCATTTATTAACTAGAGTTTTATTTAATTTTTTTTTTAAGCAACTGTAAAAAAAATTGCATTTAACAAGTAAGAAAATTACAGTCGCATGTGCTCGCCTGTTAGATACCCAGCTAAAATTCCATTCCACTGATCTTACGTGTTTATAAACCGAGCTGCTGTTTTGTGGGAGCCGTGGCGGGGCGTGGCAAAAATAGTAGGCATAGGCATAGTACATATAATCGATGCTGTCGTCTGCCACGCCTGTTGACTACTGGGTATAAAAAGTCTAATTGTAATTAATTACAAACAAAAACTAAAAATGCTGCCATATACATATATATATATATATATATATATATATATTTATGTATATATTATAAATATCCCCGCCTGCCGAACGGCGATAAAATGTATAGAAAAAAAAATTAAATAGCAACATTAACCTAAAACAACAGTTTAAAAAATTATATAAACATTTATATATTTATGCTGCAGCAGAGTTTATTTTCATTATTTTTATTATGCGCAACATTTTGTATATAGCAGATATTAATCTATATATACATATTGTATATATATATATATATATATGTATATACCATATATATATATTTCATTTGATTTCGCATTGATATTGGATATATTTGCAATTATTGAAGCCTAACTGATAGATATATATATATATACATATACATATACATATACATATATATAAAGACATTAGTTCATTTAGTGCATATTTCCAAACCATAGTAGACATTGATTAAAACTAAAACTAAAGGAAAAAGGAAAAACTAATAGTAATTAAAACTAATAAAAAAAAAAAAATCAAAACAAAACAAAAAATAAAGTTTAACTGTATACAAAAAAAAAATATATATATATATATATATATATATATGAAAATAGACAAAAGTATGCTTCAAGACAGTGCAATACACACACAAACACAGCCACATACAAGTTTCGTCAGCTGCAGTCTGAGGGGAATCCCAGAAATCTCTGCAGTATGAAATTTTCGGTGACTTTTATGTAATTCTAATAAAATTCTAGCAATTTTTATACAAACACACACACACACACACACACAGACAGATAGAGAGACACACAGACAGACAGTTAGAGACAGACATAGAGACACTTGCAGTACTTGAAGAAATATCGTTTATTTTGTACACATGGGCAGCCAACGTCAACCTTAAATAAGTTTAATGCAAATTCGTATAGATGCAAATTGAATAATTGAATAAGCAAAAGCCATAGAAATATACTATATATACATATACACAAAAGACACACACACACACTGTAACACCTCTGCATATTTGGCTATTCAAGTTTAGTCTGCATGTATTTGTGCGTGTGTGTGTGTGTGTGTTATATATAGAATGTATGTACACACACTTACACACGCACAGACACAGACAGTTGTACATATATACTTACACACACACACACACACACACACACATACATACATATATACAAATATACAATTACGTAACATAAATACATTATTAATATATATATACATATATATATCGCCGACCAGTGAAAACGTTTTATTGATCGATTTACTATAAGAATTGTTATCGATTATTGCGATTTTTCTTTGTATTTTCTTTTATTTTGATTTTTTATTTATTATTATTATTATTATTTTTTTTTTTTTGGTGTGTGTGTCGGCGATTGTTAGTTAAGTCGAAATAAAACATTACCTCATACTTTAAATACTTATGATAACAGTTAAACGTAGAAATCTATGCATATGATAAAATATTATAGGCATCATATACATACATACATACATACATACATACATACATACATACACACATACATATGTACGTACATATATACATATACATATAATATATATATTAATTATACAAATAAAATTCTTTTTTTTTTTTTGTAGCAATTTTCAGCTGAAAATAATTGAAATTATAAATGCAAAAATTGAATATTGATTTAAATTATTAAAC
The DNA here is from genome assembly GCA_037044475.1 of Zaprionus obscuricornis. Lineage (NCBI taxonomy): Eukaryota > Metazoa > Arthropoda > Insecta > Diptera > Drosophilidae > Zaprionus > Zaprionus obscuricornis. The sequence continues at coordinate 34,799 of JBAMBR010000365.1, read as the reverse complement.
ACATAAAAGAATACAAAAAAAAAATATATATATATATATATACATATATATACATATATATATATATATACATATATATACATATATATATATATACATTAAAAAATAAAATGCAAAATATATTTATACAACAAATTGAAAAATTGAACAAATTGAAAATATGGCTATGTTCATGTTTAACCCTTCCCTTCTAACCTTAACCCACACTTTCCTCTACTTATTTCATGCAAATATATTTCAACAATTTATTCACAAAAAAAAAAAAAAACAAAAAACAAAAAAAAATTAATAAAATAACATAAAGAAAACAATTTTTTTTTATTTAATAAATTGTTTATTCTCAATGTTTCTTTTTTATTAATATTTGTAAATTTGTGCACTGTAAATTTCAGAAAAAAAATTAAAAAATAAAATAAAAAATAAATAAAATAATTAAGTCAAATTTAAAGTAAAAGTAATAAGTAAAATTAAAAAGAAAAAGTAAAAGTAAAAAGTAAACTAAATAAGCTTGAAAAGAAAATTATAGAAAACGCGCAAAATAAAAACATTAAAGTTTATCATAAAAATAAAATTAAAAAAAATAAAATAAAATAAATAAATTATATATAAATATATATACAATAAAACGAAGCTATTTATACATACATACATATATATACGTCTATGGAAACATGCGAAAAAAAATCACTATTATATACAAAAAAAAAATATATATATATATATATATATATATATATATATATATATATATATAAAGAAATACATATACATTGAGGTATATGCCAGTATCCATCTCTATGCATACGTATATATATATAAATAAATATATATATATATATATATATATATATATATCTTATATACAGTACTTATTTACATTGCATATTTTAGCGTTTTATTCAGAACAAAAAAATAAAATAAATAAAAACAAAAAAAAAAAAAAAAAGCAACAACAAAAAACTCAGTAAGTAACGAATTGCAGAAACCAAATGAAAGACGTAAAACGGAGTCAAAAAACGCTAAATGAAGTGTTATTTTTAACTGAACAACAACAACAAATGAATAAAAAACGAGAAACTGCAAAAAAAAAAAACAATATTTATATACAGAAGTTGTCGAAATACATTTGGCATGTTAAAAGTTAATAAACAAAAAAAAAACATAATTAAATATTATTATTAAAAAATAATAATAAATAAATATATATATATGTATATATATATATATATATATATATATATATGCGCATAAGCAATTTTTTACACCGCTGTAAATGTCAAGCATAATATGTAGAACAAAAAAAAATCTAATTATAATTGTTTTTTTTTTTTTATTTTAAAGTAAATTTCGTTTTCGATTTCCTTTACACTTATTTTCGGCGCGCAATTCTAAATATTTCTGGGCAGCACTGTAAAACTAAACTAAAATGAGTAAAGCTTTAACGTTTCCTCTGTCTCTCTCTCTCTCTCTCTCTTACACACACACACTTTTACTCTTTCGCTCTCCTTTAAGTACTATGAACACAATAACAAAAAAAAAATCCGCTTCACAAAATTTCACAGCTTCAAATACCAAAAATAAAATAAAAAAAAGCAACTAAGAAATCAAAAAATAATAAAAAAAAATATAAAAATAATAATACAAAATAAAATAAAAATTAAACTCTGCCAAAAAAAAAAAAAAAAAAAACAAAACCAATGCTAAAAGAAAAATGTAATAAAAATTTCACGCAATTTTTTTATTTGAAAATAGAAACAAATTGTAAACCTAAAAAAAAAACATAAGCAAAAATAAATATGATTAACTAAATATACATAATGAAATATTAAAAAATACAAAAAAAATAAATAAATAAATTGATAACACGAAACAAGAAAGAATAAAAGAAAATTATAACAGAAATGCTTATTTTATATATTCAAACATACAACAATAAACAAAATGACCATTAAAAAAAATAAAAAACACAACATCAATAATAAATAAATGATATACATCAAACACATGACATACAACAAAATATCAGATATATATAATAAATAAATATATATATATATATATATATATATATATATATATATGATTTTAAACAGATTTAAAATATAAAAAAAAATAATTAAATTGCAATTTTTTCAAATTTTAATAGTTTTCAACGGATGCAGCCGAGAGATCGCTATAAAATGCGCATTATTATTAACTAATTTAACACACACACATTTATATATATATATATATATATATATATATATATATATATATATATATCTACTAAAAAAATAAAAAATGCAAAAAAAAAACACACAAAAATTAAAACTAAAAATATACACAGAAAGAAAAAAAAAAAATAGAAAGATGAAGATGAAACAAACAAAAAAAAAGAAGCGAAATACATTTTAAAATGAAACGAAAAAAGAAAGAAAAAAAAAAAAAACAAAACACTCGAATAATAAAAAAAAAAACCAAAACAAAAAAAAAAACATAAATTTTAATTGTCGTTTCTCTATGGGAATAAAATATTGGGATGCCGCAACTTGTCAGTCTTGGAATTGGAAGAAAATTGTTAATACGAAAGCTCAATTTTCGATCGGTTGTACGTACGGTTCTGGCCTTATGACTTATATACAGCTTAGGGACTTGAAATTTAATGGATTTTCAAGAATTAAAGGAACTTTCAATTTCCGTTAACACGAAAATGACAAATAAAAATAATTAGGATCATGTCAACGAATTTACTGCTTAAAATACCAGGCGAAATAATTAACAGAATTATTTAAATTAACAGAACTTTCTGCTAGCTTACTAACTTCTGTTCCCCTCTGATATTTCACAGTAAAAGTTGATAATGCAGATCATATTTGAGCAAAATCAATTTGATTTGAGGTGTGAAATACCGAATGATTTTAACATTTCTAGCTCTGAAATTATTATTGTTTTCTTTTTTTTTTTTAATTGGAAATTTAAATTCCACAATTATTATTATTTGGCCGGCTGTGTTAGACGTGTGGGTAATCCTGTGGGTAATCCCCTAACTAACACATTCGTAGGTTCGATTCCCATTCAGATCGGGAAATGTCATATAAAAAAGAAAAATGTTTTCTGTGATTCAATTTGTCAGAGCATTTACGTATTATCTTTAGTTACATAGATTGTAAATAAATAACATTTAATTTAATAAATGTTTAAAAAAAAAAAAAAAAAAATATATATATATATATATATATATATATTATTTTTTACTAATTTAAATATTTACACACACATACATAAAAATATCGAATAAATAAAAAAAAATACATAAAATATGAATTGTCGTTTCTTTATCTAGTTCGTATTTTTACCTTATCGAGAGATATACTTACTTGATGTTAATCTTTTAGATTCTACAAGTAGACAATAATTTCAATGATTCGTTTTCGGTGGGTATACTCAGTAGCTGAGTATACCCTGTAAAATAAATTAATTAGCTAATATTTTTTATTGTATGCATATATCTTCTTGTTCAATTTCTATATCAATATCAATATCAATTACAATTTACAATTTACAATTTTAATATTATTTTATAGACTTTTGTTATCCAATGTATATAACAATTCTTTTATGATCGTAACTGATCATATTATAAATATTAACAGTTTTCAACTGTCTCTAGAAGATATAATACTATATAGTATACGATTATTGCCTATAATGCTTTGAGCTGGTTTTTCCAATGTTCATGTGAATTAAAAATCAATAAAAACAAGATAGCTAAGTTATATTTTGTCGGCCCGAAGGTGCCATACCCTCCCTTGCAGTCTTGGAATAAATCAATTTTCGATCAATTGTTATAGTTAATGGATTTTGAAGAATTAAAGGAGATTCAAATTTCCGTTACCACTAAAATAACAAGCAAAACTAACACATTTGGGCATGTTTGACTTTTGGCGATTCTATGATCTGGTAACCGAAAATTAAATAGATTTAAATGTAAATAATAAAAATTGTTTTATTTGTATGAAATATTTAATAAAAAAAATGTCTGTAAATTTCTTTATTAAAATTATTAAAAACCAAATTGTTTTTTTTTTGTGCCTCTTAGTTCTTCGTTGATTGTTCGTACGGCAGCTATATGAGATTGTGGTCCAATCGGGGCAGTTTCGACAGGTTAACATAGAGAGCATAGAGACAAGATTATTTTGAGTTGAGGGACGGACCTTCATATTTGGATTTTGCAGTCGACGCTGTTCTAGATGCCTTCTAAGGGAGGCGTCTGTCCAAAGTGAATATATCTTTTGCAAGAATATATAGAAAAATTTAAAAAAAAATAATAAAATAAAAAATATCGTGTATATATATATTGTAAAATATAAATTTATATTTGGTTGCTCTATAATCTAACAAAATAATCTACAAAAAAAAAATAAAGTGCGAAAACAATAAATGAAATAAAAACATATTATAATGATGATCAGAATACATGTAGATGATATATATATATATATAGATTTTGGTATATAGTTTTATAATAATATCTGTGCAAAGTTTGTGCCTACATTTCTAGATACTAGAAGTTTGCTGTAGCAAAAAATAATTAAAAAAAAAAAAAAACAAAAAAATAAAATATATATACAAATATATATATATATGGTAGATGATATATATATATATATATATATATATATATATATATGAACTATACAGATAGACTACAAACTAGGACATGGCACTAACGCTATTAAAAAAAAAAAGAGAATATTTTACATATATATAATATAAATATGTGTTGTTGTTCTTGTTGTTGGGGAACTTAAAATTAGAAGAAGCTCAGCATAAAGTATTAGCTTTTGTTTTGCTGAGACAGAGGATGTTTTGGATGCAGTTACAGATGCAGATGCTGATGTTAATGTAGAGAAGTGTATGTTGATGCAGAGGCTGTTGCTGTTGCTGTTGATGTTGATGTTGCATGTCACACTCAAACGGATTTTATTAGACGATCCTGTCGCTCGAACATCTTTGTCTTATTGGCCAATGTATCGGCAGCTGTAGCAATGACACCATTTGTGGAAACTGCAACAACAGCTGCCGCACTTGCAGCACGTGCCTGCAATTGCTCCTGACAAACGATCGTCAAACATTCACGGAATGCTAATAAAAATTCATCGGCATTTTCATGATTAAAGCACATCGGAGGCTTTAGCTTAATCACATTATCATTGGGACCATCACTGGAGACAAGCACTTTATGCATTTGCTTCATGCGATTAACGACCCAATGTGCTGCCTTAGTATCGGGTGTACGATCCGCACGATCACTAACCAATTCAATGCCCACAAATAATCCCATGCCACGTACATCGCCAATGCAATCGAATTCATGTTTCAGTTGATTGCATTGACGCAACAGATAATCACCAACTTGATGTGCATTCTGCTGTAGTCCCTCCTCATCGATGATACGCATTACGGCATTGGCTATGGCGCATGATACGGGATTACCGCCATATGTATTAAAATAGGCAACGCCTGTGTCATAGAAGGCTTGAGCAATTTCTGGACGTGTGACAACTGCACCAACAGGATGACCATTGCCCATGGGTTTGGCAACGCAAACAATATCTGGTATAACATTTTGTGTCTCGAATGCCCAATAATGGCTACCGACACGTCCGAAACCAACTTGTACTTCATCAGCAATGCATAAGCCGCCTGCTTGATGCACGGCATCGTAGACAGCCTGGAAGTAGCCAGCGGGTGGTAATATTTGACCACCGCAACTTAGGAGACTCTCTGCAATAAAGGCAGCGACACCCTTTCCCTTGTCCTGTAAACGTTCACAGATATCGGCAATAGGTTGAGCATATAATGTACCAAGATCTGCATTGGGATACATCTTGTCGGTGAATATGCCACCATAGATATCAGGACAGGGTGCTACATGTACATAGTCGGGCTTCTGTTCGCCACCAGGTTGATTAAATTTGTATGGTGAAATTTCCATAACAGATTGTAAATGTCCATGATAAGCACTAGAGAAGAAATGAACCGTTAGTTATTGCCTATAGAGTTGTGAATTTTAATAACACTTACTGATTCAATGTAATGACATCCTGACGCTTGGTATAATTACGTGCCAGTCGCAATGCCAAATCATTGGCTTCCGAACCGGAATTGACAAAGAAACAAACGGATAACGGAGCCGGCATTTTACCGGTCAATGTCTGAGCGCATTGTACGAGCTCATCATGAAGAAAACGATTATTTGTTGAGATGGTGGCCATTTGTAGAGCGCCAGCACGTACAACTTCTGGATGACAATGTCCGACTATAAATAGAAAGAGAGAGAGAGATGGAGGTAAGTAAAGTTTTAAGGATAATAATAGATGCATAAAAAATACGCTTGTATATCGATCTAAATGATTTGTATATTGGATCCTAATCAAAATATATATATTCTATGCACAGGTAGAAAAATATCAAGTAAAGCTCATTTCTAGCGGAAACTAGGTGCAAAAATTTCATAATGAAAATATGTCTACATATAATATTCGATTCGAGGTTCTCTTTGCGTTCGTTGCTACCAAAATTTGTTGATTTTGATCTTATCTTGCTACTCGGCTAACAGGCAAAATAGACCCCCGGTAACAAAACTGTATTCACGTGTTGACAACAACAACAACAACAACAACAACAACAGTGCTGAAGGTAAAGCATAGTCTATTATTCTATTTTCAAGTATTTACAGTTGTTGAGTTGAGTTTATCAACATCCCAAAAATTTTGTTGTTGTTGTTAGTTTCAAATATTTATGTTGATAGTAATATTTTAGGTTTACGGATTCAGTACCGTCATGGTCAAGTGGCAAACGTCTGGGCACGTTTTTATCAGTAAGAATAACAACAATAACAAGCAGCAGAGCGACAAACAAAAACGTGTGAAGCGTAAAATCGCGTGCACTTCACGTGATTTTCAATGCTCAAAGCGAACTCATTAAATATATGACGACGGATGATAGGGAAATGGAAATGGAGAGAAGAGGAAGGGAAGGGAAGGGAATGTGTAGTAGCAGCAGCTAATCAGTGGCGACTGTGACAGTGGCACAACATTGTCCGGGACGTAGGCGGAACCGGGGCCTGACTATAGCATTTTGGACCCGGGCCTGTCATTTGTGTTTTTTTTTTTTTTTTCATTTTTGCTTAAATGTGAAGATTCTTCGTTTTCATAGTCTGCGATTGATGCGCGCAAAATGTTATTTTTTTTTTTTTTTTTTTGATAAGACACAACGACCGCGGCGCGGCATCTCTGTTCCAAGTTTCCGAGGTCGGGAATACAACAACAACAACAACAACAATACGGACAAACGGGGCAATCGGCCAGTCGCACAGTGGAATCACGTGAATTTTATGCTTATTTTTAGACATTGAAAATAAAAATCACATGAATCTGGCATGAATATTGAAATTGATATTGCCGCTGCTTGTACCAAAACATAGCAAATAGTATGTAGGCGTGGCATTGAAAGTGAAACTTTTACTGATTAGATTTATGTATGTAGATATGTATAATTTACTTAAGTTTGTAAAAATTATTTACAATTTTTTATTAATATTTATTTATTTTTCTATTTTTGTAAAATTTTTCGGATAAATTTTAAATTTAAACAAATTTTTTCAATTTTGCTTAAAAAAATTGTTTTTTTAATTTTTTTTTTTTTAGTAATTTTGCTAATTTCAAAGATTTTATTGCTCTCTCTCTGTCAATTGTTGTTGTTGTTGGTTTTTCGCAACAATTATTTACTGTAAATTATGATGATGATTATCTTCTGTACAATTTGACCGCATTTTCTTAATAGTTTTCAACGCACATACATACATACATATGTATGTACATATTTATGTATGTATGTATGTATGTGCATGCACATGTGCAAAGGCAACGGCAAAGGCAATGACAGAGATAGCAATAACATTAGGATCAGTGACAGCGACATCGTGTTTTTCCCCATTATCTTAAGACAGAATTTTCCACTCGCAACGGACGCCGGCAGCCAGCTGATTGCTCAGTTTGTTTGACTTGAATAAATATTGAAAGTAGACTATGAGCACACACAGACAGACTGACAGATGGATGGATGGATGGTACAGTCAAAGAGAAAGAGTGAAAGAGAGAGAGCGAGAGTGAGAGTGAGAGAAGTTGCCGGACAATTGAACAAAGTGCGTAGTATGTGTATTTTATTTATTATTACTAGTGCTGCCGCTGCTGCTGCTGCTGCTGCTGTTGTTATTATTATCTCAAGTACATTTCCACTCGGCACGAGACGTTCACATGTTGCCGAGGTTCACTTCACACTCAGTTCAATTGAGCTCGATTCCAACCCAACGCAACGCAACGCAACGCAAGTGCTGATAATAACAACTACAACTTGTTATTGTTATTCTTGTTGCTGTTTTTATTGTTATTTTTGTCAGTGGGGAGAATCGGTCGCATGAAAAGTAGCACGAGATCATACAATAACGTGGCGAACGTAGAACGTGTGAAGCGCAAACGAACGAACGAGCAAGCGAATGGAGCGAAATGTAAAATGGAATGGACAAGGGAGGGAACGGAACGGAACGAAACGAAACGAAGCGAAACATTATGATGCGACGATTAACGCAAGTTTCGTAACAACAACAACAACAATAACAATAACAGCAGCTAGAGCTAACACGTGCACACGTTGAAGCTTATCACGTTTTAATATTTGCGATGACTTCATATGTAGCAGTAGATGTAGAAGCTTTGAAGGGTTTGTGTGCACCGTCAAGTATCTGTCATTGTATGTACGTACTGTATGTATGTATGTAAGCGAACAGTATTTAATATTTGATATCTGGTATCACGTTTACAACTTGTGCACAAAGTACTTAACGGTATTTAAAACTACATACATATGTATGTATGTACATGCACACTATAAATAGCCTCGAAATTTATAGTTAAGTTCTATTTTAGCTTGAACTCAATTATAGCAAATATATATTGTACAAAAATACATACATACATACATATGTACATAGTACGTAACTAATTATGGCATGACTTATTAATCATTATAATCAGTGATTAGCTTGACTTTGATTACTATTTGTTGTGAAATTTTTTACAAAATTAAAAAATAATAAAAAATAAAATTAGAAAAATAAAAAATAAATAAAATATGCAACAAATATTCATAAAAAATATTTATAATTAAATATATATGCATATGTATATACATATGCTGTACATTGACATATGCATGTCTTATCTATTGTTATTATATTTAGTACGGCCCGAAATACAGTTGCTATTAATAGTTAAACGCCCCGCATAGTGGGCCTTATCGGACAAGCGTTAGCGTTTTGCTATTCTATCAGCTTGACACTATTAAAAGAAAAAAAAAATTTTTTTTTGCACTTGGGCATAAACACACATGTGTGTACATCTCTCTCTCTCTCTCTCTCCCACTCTTTCTTACTTTCATTTACTGTGTGTGTCAGTAGTTTGGAAATTTTTATTTTGTGAAATTGAAAAAAATTTTCCATAGTTTCTGTGCTTATGTGAGATACTGTACAGCGCAAGGCATTGTCTTCTTTTTTTTTTTTTTTGTATTAACAAAGGAGTTCACACACTTCTGTTATCCGCATACTGGTAATGTGAAAATTGTCGAATGGAAATTTCCATTGTAAAGGGATTTAAATGTTAAGCATGGCTTTGACTTTTCTGTTAAAGAGTTAACAAGAGTTAACAGAGATTCTGCTTACACAGGAGTTAACAGAGTTCTGTTCAATTTGATTCAACGGAAATTTCCATTACAAAGGGATAACAGTGTGTGCACACTTAACATTTTAGTGTAATTTATGTAAGCAGGAAGAAGTGTGTCTTATTTGTTTTTTATTCTTACGTGTTTATTATTTGCGTCATTATTTTGGTGACTTTTGTAAATTGGTAAATTGCACGCGGACGTCAATCTCAGTTATTTATATTGTTGTTATTTTGCAATTGTTATTATACATATGTGCATAGATAGATAGATGCTAATGCTGCTAACCTCTCCCCTGCCGCCCCTTGACGATGCCAAGTGTATCTTAATCGCAGAGGCAACAATTTTTTTTTTTTTGTGCGCCGTTTTGTGTCGTGTTGTGTGTCGGGGCCCGAAATCAACGGACAGCATCTAATACTACATACATTTGTATGTGTGTGTGTGTGTGTGTGAGTGTGTGAAATACGTATGGGCCGTTAGGCCGGCCCCGGCCCAGCTATAGCTACTGCTACTGCTACTGCTACAGAGCCAATGCGATGTGTATGAGATAAGGCTGACTCAGTTTTTACGCCAGCCGGGCAGCCAGCCAGCCAGCCAGCCAGCAAGCACTTGAATTGAAATCACACAAAAGCTTATTCAATCGGGGCCTGAACATGCCTTAACATTATGTCTGCTTTTAATGGTCTCTGGTCTCTGGTCCCCACAACATACAATGTGTATGATGTACGATGATGGGTGGTGGGTGGCAAATGATGAGCGTTTAGCATTAAGCGTTAAGCGTACGCTAACCTTGAACTTGACAAAAAAAAAAATAAAAAAAAGCACCCATCTCTCTCTATCTCTCTCACTGTTAATTCCCATATTATGAGGCGAGAAGCACTTAACTTTTATCAAAAATTTCGTCAGCAGTAGTTGCACAGTTGCAATACGTGAATTTGGGCATATTATTGGACATGCTGATATAAGCTTATTAAATAATTATGATTTTGCGATTATTATTATTTTATTTTATTTTTTTATTTTTTGCTTTGTTCTGTTATATGAACCTGAACCTCAACCTGAACAAACAGCTGGACCCGGGCCTGTATTTTCGGGCCCCGTTTGCCCAGTTTTTCCCATATACAGTACTCTGCTCTCGGGCCGCCACAAATATTTACAGATATATATTTTTTTTTTTTTTGATAATTTTTTATGTTGAAATTTCATTTAATTATAAGCATGATCTATATATAGAAAGAATGAGATTTACTATATCTTGTAAACTTACCATGTGCCACATTATTAATGCAGTCCAGATAGCGTGTTCCCTCCTCATCGAACATATATTGTCCCTGGCCGCGTACAATTTTCAATGGATCCGAGCGATAAAATAATTGACAAGCTTGTCTAAATATTTGTAGATATATATATATATTTTTTTTTTGATAGTTTTAATAGAAAGAAATTAAGAAAAAAATAAAATCAAATTTATTAATGTAAATGTAAATGTAAAATATTTTATATAAACGACGCAAAAAAAAAAAAAAAAAAAAATTAAAAAAAAAAATGAAAGCAATACAATATAATGATTATAATGACGTCGCAACGTTGTAATACGTCTCGGAGTAGAGTCCAAAAACGTAACGTATGTCATACCATGTCGGGGCCTATATAGATTCTACAACATTGTAAGCTCACAGTTAACACTGATAGTGTTGATAATATGATATAGTGGGAACGTTAGGTATTAGCTCTACATATGAAGTGTTTGCCGTCATTTCTAGCCTAGCTAAACTTAAGATAATATAATTTTATAACTTGTATTTAGACATATTGCGCTTGATTTAGTCGCATGGCGCCCCCCAATTGTTTGTTTAAACTTACGAAATAAATAAAATAAAAAAAAAGAAAGAAGAAAAAAGTCCAACGTCATCACAAGGGAAATGAAAATGAGAGGAATCTTCCTATATCTTAAAAGCTAGCTATAGGCGATATACATATGTATGCGGAATATATATGCCATTATTTTGTCTTGTTGTGAGACGGAAATTGGTGGAGGAGGGAGGGGATGGGGTTGGGGTTGAGGTTCTAAAATACAAATACAAAATCGATAAAGGCCAAAAATAAATGCGGACTACTTTCGGCCAATTTGGCAACACAAGCGGACGAATAACAAAATGTTTTTTTTTTTTGTGCGGTTGGCAAGTGTTGGGAACAACAACAGCAACAACAACAACAACAAGAACAACAGAAAGAAGAGCAACAATAATAAGAGCATAATATTTACGCCGTTGCTGGCACGCGGCATATAGCATACAGTACACGGCATGCCGCATGCGGCAAGCACAACAAAAACTGATGACTATACTATTTGTGGGGATGCCGCTTGTTGACCTTGACAGCGAAATCGTTTGGCGGAAGGTCAACTAACAGTCACATAACATAACATTACATAGCTTGTAACAGAATTATGTTAAATGCATAGCATTGAGCAAATATCTATGTATGTATGTATGTATGTGTATGTGTGTATGTGTATGTGTGTGTGTGTGTGTGTTTAGATAATAATTAATAACAATTAAAATATGCTTAGTAAGTGTTACTAGTTATTAATTAATATTATATATGTATATACATATATATTTTGTGACTTACCCAATGTGCTTGTTGCGCAGCTTAATGGTCTCTGTCTTCGACAGTTGCTGCTGCTGTTGTTGCATTTGTTCATTTTTTTTTGCGAGTGGCATTTTTATTTATTTTTATTTTTTTTTTATTTTATTTATTTATTTTTAAATGTTTTTAAATTTAAATATTGCGTTTAATTGAAAGCGCGCACTTCTTCTAATTGTAGCAAGGACTGTTAGTCGTACTGTTTGACTGACTGACTGATGGTTTGACTGACTGATTGACTGACTGTTAGGCTAGCAGGCTGACTGGCAGGGCAGACTATGATGTTGGCCTCTAACGTCTTTTGGTGCTTAGAAATTGTCGCCGAATGACAAATTCAATGCGAGAGTTGAGCTATTTTATAACAGTCCTCTGTCGCCGTCGGCGGCCACGGCGACGACGTCCACGACCAGCCCACTCTCTGTGTTTGTGTATGTGTGTGAGTGTTTATGTATGTGTGTTTATGTGTTATACATTAATATATATGTACATATGTAAGCATTTAGCTGCTGCTGCTGCTGCTGCTGCTACTACTGATACTTCTGCTTGTACTTGTGCTGCTGCTGCTGCTGTTGCTAATAATATTGTTATTGCTGTTTAGTGCTGCTGCCTGTGCTGCTGCTAGAGCAAGGCGCTGTTACTGTCGAGCGCACTGTTAATGTTAAACGTTCGTTTAGTTTGTTTATATGTATGTGCATGTATGAATGTGTGAGTGTGCCTGCATGTACATATGTAAATGTATACGGCAACACACACGTGACTCTCACACTGTTATTATCGCTCTCTTTCTGGCACATTACTCTACTGCTACTGCTGCTGTTTCTGTTGCTGCCAGTAAGCGTGTATGCGTGTGTGATAACAGTAGAAGCAAAAGCAGCAGTGAGCTTGAATGCAGCGCAACGTGTATAGGACAAAAGCAGCAACAACAACAACAACAACAACAGCAGCAGCAATAATACAACAGGCGCTAAAAACGTAACAGCCAACCAGCAGCGACGCTACTGTTGTTGTTATTAGAAATGAGCACGTGAGGCGTGACATAAATAAATGAGCACGAAAAATGTTATGAAAACAAGAAATCAATATACTGTTCACTAGCAGTATCGACTGCTGGATACCCTATAATTTATATATTGAATTATTTTACAATTATTATTATTTATTATTATTATTAATATTTATTATTATTATTAATATTTATTATTATTATTAATATTGTTGTTAATTATTATTATCTATTTGAATTATTAATATTTATTTTTATTATTAATTATTATTATTAATATTTATTATTATTTTTTACTTTAATAATCATATATATATTTAAATCAACTTGCATTCAATAATTCACTAAAAAAAACAATTTGCACTGAAGAACATAATCTATGAAATTGCCAGTACGTGCCTCTTCCTCTCTCTCTCTCTACACACATAAATATACATACATATGCATGACAAGTTCATTGCCTGTTGTTAATAAACTTAAAATTTCCATTCAATGAGAACACACTAGGGGAAAATAACACAGTTGCCATACATAGTTTACAAAAAAAAAAAAAAAAAAAATAGGCAAATAAATTTATATGCGTAAATTGCGCGCAAAAAACAAACTAATTTAGTTATTGTTGAAAAAAAAATTGTTTTTTTCACTTTCCATATAGTAATAGAAGTAGTATTCCATTCATAAGTTTTCAAATACAGCAGAATTTAACAGAGCTTTTTTACAGTTAAACATTCACTGCAACTTAACATAGCTAGCGGAGCAACGCATACAGTTAGAGTATCACTGCTTGTAAAACCTTTGATAGTTATGAATTATTGAAATTTAAATTGAAATTATAAATGAACAAATTGAAAAATATTATTTGTTGTATTTTTAATTATTATCATTATTATTATTATTACAAAATCATTATTATTATATATAAATACATTCAAGTTTTAGCTGACTTTTGCAATTTAGGCGCCGCCCTAAAATTATGCTACACATATGAACATATAATCACATATAAATATTAATTTAACAGAAAGAAAACGAAAAACATAATAAATAATAATAATAAATAAATGTGCGATTGATTTTTATCTAAGGGACAAGTCGTGCATGGACATCATCGCATCCGAAATCTCCGCCGTAGTAACCATTCGATCCGGCATCATCACTAGGGATTTCCATATCGATGTCTGCGGCTCGGATAAGTTTCCGTTTATCGACGTCCAACGATTGTACCTCACCTGCCTTCATTAAAGCGAACAAGAAATAAATATAGTTAAAATTTAATGTTCATGTGTGCTGTGATAACACTTACTCCTCCTGCTCCTGCCTTTTTATACGACATTTCCATAGCCAATTCATTGTTTTGCGCTTGCTTGCGTTGTAATAACTTCTGCAGGTTGACTGGGACACCAAATTGAAATCCTTTATTCTCAATTGTGTTTGTGTCCGCCTTTGTCGTTGTGCTTGTGGCTGTTGCCGTGCTGCTGCTGCAGTTGCTGTTGCCATTTTCCCCTCCAGCACCCAACTCGATGACACTGTTGCCGGTGTTGTTCTCATCAATCGTTTTGCCCGACAGTGTAGCCAGAGGATTCTGGAATTGCAGTGTAATATTGAGATCGCGATGGCCACGTTTCCGATACCAAATGTACATGTACCCAATGCCAGCACCAACAGCTATCAATATTATAATAGCCAATATCCAAAATAATATATTGCCATCATGATGCATCCCATTACTATCACTGCGCCAATGTTCACCATAAAGTAAAGAATTCAAATTCAATTCATTTGTGCTACCATATGGACACTCTTGGGACTCTTGCACTACATTATCCCCACACATACACTCATAACCATAATCAGCCAATACACACATGCCCATACAATGTGCATGCTCACAGGGATTCGTTGCTGCCATCGGTTGACGTGAGATGCCAGCAACGACAATATCCTGAGCATTCATCACATTCAAATTGATGGCAGTGCATGTAATTTGGCCATAGAGTTGACAACGTACAGCTTCCTTGGCGCCCATATTTACAATATATGCATGATTCTCATATAGACTCAAACCCGTTGGTTGCATCAATGCATTGCTCTTCTGTAGCACAACATGTGCGGTGCGCAACAATTTGCCGCGTGCCTTATAACTAATCATTTCAAGTGTACGCGTATGTATATCCACAAAATAAAGTAACTGTTGATGCGGATCTATGGCAATTGCCTGAACATAGCTACGTTCTTTGCGTAACAGTAATTCACGTCGACTGCCATCTAAGCGTGTCATGTATATATGTGTACGTGGCAATGCAAAGCTTTCCGTATGTACGGCTGCATAGAAGAGACGCGATTGATATGCATCAATGGCCAATGATTTAAGTTTAAGTCCAGTTTTCATTTGTATAATGCTGCCACACATTTTTGCTTGAAAATTGCAAACACTAATCTGTTGATGTGGCTGATGTCCATTGATAACATATAAATTACCCGTTGTCCATTCCACGGCCATTTTACTGGGTGATAATAGAGCAAGTGCTGCGATATGTTCATTATGACTATTACCACCGTTACGTAAATCCAATTGATATATAACATCTTGATCCTCGCTGCTAAAGTAACCAAATTGTCTCCCCATATCAATATCAAAGCCAGCAATACGTGTATCATTCACAGACCATGCCACCGATAACATCACTGGTTGATCACTAAGATTACGCACTTCATTGTAGCTGGTAAAGAGTAATGTTGCACCAGACTGTAAACTCTTGCAACTGGTACGATCTTGACGTAACATAAAATCACCATGACACTGACATTGATAACTGCCCGGTGTATTCTCACAAAGCTGTGCACATGGCTGTTGTCGACCAATTGTTCCTGCTGCACATTCATCAATGTCAACACAAGTGCGTTGATCAGCCTCAAGGCGATAGCCATCGAAGCAAGTGCAGACAGCACCTGCAGGTGTGGCATGACATTTGTGTTGGCAAAATGGTTTACGACATGCTTCCGCACACTGTGGTCCCTCATCATTGCCATTGGTGCAGTCAGGGAAATTATTACAGACACGTGACATATCGACACATTCACCATCATGACAATCGAATAAATGCGGCTTACATGCACGTCGCCCACTTGACATTATGCTCATCATATCGGTGTCATTATTATTATGTTGCATATGTTCACAATGTTCTTCATCACTGCCATCGGTGCAATCACGTTCATGGTCACAGTGAAACTCTTTGCGTATACATTCCTTACTTTCACGACATTGAAACTCATAGATGCTACACATTTCACCACAATCAGCTTCATCCTCGCCACGTGGACATTCAGCGGTGCCATTGCAGCGTACAGCTAAATCAAGGCATAAATTTAAATTACTTGAACATTGATATTTTAATTCACCAATGCTACCGCATGTTAGATTCATGCCACTAACATCATGTTTGTGATCACAATTTAATTCATCGGACATATCACCGCAATCATTGTGACCATCGCATACTAAACGTTCATCGAGACATTGTCCAAGTAGACAACGATGCATATGTTCGGGACATTTACGATGTCCACATTTCTCATGCTCATCGGATGAATCACTACAATCGATGCGTCCATCACATTCCCAACTGCTGGCAATGCATGAACCGCTGCTACATTGAAACATTCCTTTCTCACAGCTAGCCGAGGATGCTTTGCAATGTAATTCATCAGAATTATCGCCACAATCGTTGGTGCCATCACAGAGTAAACTTGAGTCCAGACACTTGCCATTATCACAAGCATGCTGATGGGCGTGACATTGCTTTGTGCGATCTGCAAAAACAAAAAACAAAAAAAAAAATGAATAATTTCACTCACATTTCTCTCTATGATATTTGCTTACCAAATTGTGCACAATGCATCTCATCGGAACCATCTTTGCAATCTTGAATGGCATCACATCGTTTCTGCTTCTCCAGACATTGTTCACCATCATGGCAACTAAATTCATTGAGTTCACATTTCACTTTAATCCGTCGTATACCTGAAGCTGTCATATCACATTTCGCTTCATCTGAACCATCGGCACAATCCTGATGGCCATTGCAACGATGTGCCATGGTTAAACATTCACCAGATGTCCGACAACGGAAATCACAATCCAAGGCTTCAGTGCAAGTGCGATTGCTGGCATCGCGATACACAAATCCGGGGGGGCATAAGCATGAGCGTCCAAATTGTCCAGCACTAACACAGACATGTGAGCAGCCGCCATTGGCGATTTGGCAGGGATGTAATTGTGCATGAAGTGGCATGCGACTGCTGCCAGCCAATGGTATGCGTACAGGCAATGTATGTCGCATAAATGTTGCGGCTGATGCAGCAGCAGCAGCAGCAGCAGCACCCGTAACACCATCCTCATGTTCATAATTGGGCTGTGCATCGATATCAATGCGTTTATTTGGTCCTAAATTACTTTTATGTGTCCAATAGATGGCCTGTGTGCCAAGCTCACTCCAAAATATATCCTGTCCAACAAGTGCCAATGAATAGGGACGACGCTGTTTACCATTAAATGTTTTCGCTTGCGCCTTACGATAATCCGTATAACTAATACGATTCACATCACTATCGGACCAATACATTCGATATGTATTATAATCGGCAATAAGTTTAATATCATCATCACCAAGATCATCCTCAAAGACATGCGTCTGATCGCCAAGACCACTTAATGCCAAACGATCGATATGCGTATGACGACGTGCCTTGAGTGCAACATACATGAAACCCTCCGATGGCATTACACATAAACCAATGGGCATCTCATCGCCAGCAAAGAAACGTACTAGTGCACGTTGTCCCGTACGCAATGATAACAATTCAATGACATGTCGTTCCATATCTGCCCAATAGACATTCTGTGCCAAATGATCAAATGCTAAGGCACTGATATTACCTAAATTGCCATAGACCAATGATGTTAATTTCTTTCCCGTTGGACTATATTCAAAGAGTGCACGTTGCATATTATCGGCAATGAGTAATGTTCCATTGATATTATTATAGACAATTTCATTGATATAACATGGCAAATGATGCGTAACACTGACCACATGTCGTCCAAATGATGTATGCTCAATCTCTAAGAGTACGCCACGTAAACCAATAAATAAACGTTGCTTCTTCTCCGTTTGACGACAACGACGCTGATCATCAGCCAATTGCATACCATCGGGACAGGCACATGTATGGCCACCAGATTCGGGTTCAGCTAATAAACATAGATGTGAACATCTTGCTGTTTCACATGCATGCGGCAATTGTGGTTGTTTTGATGGATGATATACATGTACGGCATAGATGGTGCGATCACGTGCCAATATACGATGTCCTTTACCATTGAATTTATGACATGCATGTATACTCTTTGTGCCCCAATCGGACCAATACAATTGATCCTCAAAGATAGCTAAGCCATATGGATGTTTTAGCATGCCATCAAGCACTGTACGGCGTGCACTGCCATCCGTACGTGTAGTCTCAACGGTGCCCAGTTTGGCATCAACCCAATAGATGCGTTCTTGATGCATATCCAAGGCAATGCCATTCGGCCAATGAATATTATCGCTAACAATTGGCCGAGAATGTGTACCATCCATGGAGGCGCGTGCTATCATTGGTCTATCACCCCAATCAGTCCAGAACATGAGACCACGTTGTGGCCATAGTGCCAGGCCGCGTGGTTGATGGACATCCTGTGTGACAAGGACAACACAACTGAGACCATCATTGGAACAGACGGCAATATGTCGCATAACATTATCGGAGAAATATATATTATGTGTTAGCCAATCGACGGCCATATCTTCTGGCGCATCTAAGCCAGAGGTTAATAATATTTCACCCTGGCTACCATCGATGCGTGCACGCACAATGCTTTCGGCTTCATTTTGTATATTTGTCCAATAGATGTGATCACCATCGCAAGCCACGCCAATAACTTTTGTCAAATTGTTGGCCACACTAAAGATGTGATTCATCTGCTGTTGATGCTGATGCTGCTTCAGATGCATTCCCATGACTGCAACTTGCGTAGTGTAGAGTAACAGTGGCGTAGTGCCAGCAGCAGCATGACAAGTGCGATTATTTGCGGTATCTAAATAATAGCCAGCATCACAGGCACAACGATAACCACCAGATGTATTTTCACAGCGTTGACTGCAAATATCATCACGCTGTTGGCATTCATCAATATCCTCGCATTTATTTTGAAATTTGTCTAAGCGAAAACCTTTAGGGCAAAAACATTCGGGACCAGTTGATGGCATCATTTGGCATTTTGCACCTGTTGCACATTGTTTCATAGTGCAATTGAGTTTCATATGGCAGCCATCGCTCTCATCACTTCCATCAGAACAATTTGGTTGACCATCGCATACCTGGGATAATGACAGGCAATTGCCATGGGTACGGCACATGAATTTACCCAGCGTAGGCTGACATAGATCCGCTGTAAATATAAGTAAATTATTCAAGAGATTTTGAGATTTTATATGGATATGGAAGCTTTACTGTAGTATGTACTGACCGCAATTAAGTTCATCACTGCCATCACCACAATCATCAATACCATCACATAGCCATTGTTTGCGCTGCAGGCAACGTCCATTGGCACAGAGATGTCCTGTGGCACAGCTACTGGCTGCTTGCTTACAGCCGGCATCTTCATCGGAGGCATCATCACAGTCGGGTTTGCCATCGCACATGAAATCTAGGGGTATACAGCTGTGATCCTGGCACATGTATTCATATTGGCTGCAATTGCGGCGACTCATGCCAATGGTGGACGGGCGGCCCGTACAGTGCAGCTCATCCTCGCCGCCAGGACAATTTTCAATGCCATTGCATACTAGTTCCGCTGCCAGGCAGGCACCGTGCGGTTTAGCACACGGGAACCAATGCGGCTGTCGGCATAGTTTGTAGTCTTGAAGAAAAAAATAAAATAAATTTATTTCATTTGAGGTTAGGTCTCAGGGTAAGAGATATTATATCTAACTGTTTAGTTACCGCAGTCCAATTCATCCGATTTATCTGTGCAGTCACTACGTCCGTCGCACATCTTCGCCTGTAAGATGCAGTTTCCGTTACTGCACTGGAATTGGTTTGCATCGCACCGCGTGTCCGTTGATCCCGTCTCGGCGGCAATAAACGCACTGCAAACGTGCAATAGCATTGCAATGCACATGCACACAAGCGTCCAGCTGCATTGGCTGCTCCTCCCACTCCACTCCCATCCATAGACATGGCACTTTGTTCGCACATGATTTGACCGTCTTACAATTGCGGCCCTATACGGTATTGGAGCGGGGGTGGGGTACAAAAAAAAAATATGCACGTGTAAATTTGAGGTTATGTTGAACTTGATCATTTCCTAAGTTTGTAATTAATTTAAATAAATAAATACACTTACATTTGATTTATGCTTGGATGATAGCAGTTCTTTATGGTTTTAATCACCTTGTTTTCTTTCATAAATTAATTTATTAAACATACATGAAAACGATGCAATTAAACGATCAATGACAATAATCAACAACGAGTGGAGTGCAGTAAGCAAATCCAACAATTCTGTTGAAATGCAAAAAGCGAACTGAACCGCACTATTTGCCAATTGTGGCTAAACGCCTACGATACACACTCACTCACACAAACATATATACATAAGCGCATATCGAAATTTGATCAAGTGCCGTTACTTACAGTGAGACCAGCTGTTGGCAACATGTAAAATACCTTAAAATATAGCATCAAAAGAAATTTTGATTTTCCAATTGAAATAAAAATGTAATTTATGGTAATAAGCAACAAGCAAAATATTATCCGCATTATATGCAGCTGGAAAATGTCGGTTCTTTTCAAACAATATTTAATAATTCGAATTTTATATATGTACATACATACCATTTTTACCTCTATCTCATTTTATCAAATATTGCAAATTTACAAAATACATACATATATGTATGTATGTATATAGACAATTCAAGAGTCTGTGATTCAATGCAGGCTAAATTTAACAAATATTGAAAATTAAAAAAAAAAAAAATGTACAAAAAAAC
Source organism: Zaprionus obscuricornis (assembly GCA_037044475.1). Lineage (NCBI taxonomy): Eukaryota > Metazoa > Arthropoda > Insecta > Diptera > Drosophilidae > Zaprionus > Zaprionus obscuricornis. The sequence goes on along the minus strand of JBAMBR010000365.1, from coordinate 13,283 downwards.
AAATATTAAATCCTTAATACAGATGTATTCTTTTAAATATACATATACATGCATGCGTACATGCAAAAGCATCATTGATCAACATCTTCTACTGTCGGCGACAATTGGAAAGCGACAACTAACCGGCGACAGCTAGCCGCTCAACAGCTGAGAGTATTCCAGGAACCCAAAGTAGACAACTCTAGGCTTTGTCTATGTCTTTTAATTTTCTGTAAGTTAGTTGCTTCTAGACGACGAGCGCGTGCGCATTGAAAAGAAAAAGAGTCGGAATAGAAATTAACTTTGATTTAAATATGGGATGTTCATTTATTTGTTGCTGGGAGGAAACAAATGTTTCTATTTTATTCAATAGGTTACGGGCCCAGGCACATAACAATTAAATGAATTACTTTTTGTTTGAATTAATAATTAAAATAACACAAGTAGGGAAGGCTACAGTCGGGTGCACCCGACAGTAAAATACCCTGCACCCTTGAATAAAATGTAACTGTTCTTACGTTATGTACCGAAAAACAATTCTGATAAGCAAGCTAACTTTTGTCAAATCACTGTATGTACAGTATGTCAAAAAATTGTTTGCAAAATAAAAAAAGGCATGAAATTTCATTTTCAATCATAGATTTGCCTATTTTAAAATAAATTTTTTCATTAGTATTGTTAATTAAGCTATTTATTTTCATAACAAATTAAAATAATTCTAAAAAAATTAATTCTAATATTGAAAATATTAACAAAATTAAAATTACTACAAAATAAGACTGTCAATTGTTTGCAAAATGCGGATTACTGTTTGTTACTGTTCGGATGTGTTCCCGAAGGTTTTTGGTTAATTCGAAGTAATTTTTCTTAAAACGTCGTAAAACGTTTAAAATAAGTGTTATTGGTAAAATATTGATCAACTTTAAATTGAATTTTGTTAGAAAAGGTCCAAAGAATGAAATAAAACCATAGTTTCGGATTAACAATCCTTTACTTAATAATTGGCAAATTCGGGTTGTCAAAATTGTCAAAATACTTTCTTGACATAGTGTACTTTGCAGCGGTAATCTGTTTTGTCAAGTTGATCAATATTTTACCAATAACACTAATTTTATACCCTTTAATCAAGATGACGTTTCTTCTAAAAAAAATAACGATTTGCCGACATCATTACTGTTTTGCGTTTTTTTTTAAAGAAAAATTACTTCGAATTAACCAAAAACCTTCGGGAACACATCCGAACAGTAACAAACAGTAATCCGCATTCTAAAAATATTTTTTTACAGTTCTATTCTGTAAAAAATTTCAACAAAAAAAATTTTTTTTACATAATTTTGTGTCCTGGCTGTGGAAAACTGTCCAAAAAACGGATGAACTTTTTAATAGGTAACTAAAAATGGATGCGGCTAATTCACAAGACTTGGCTCTCTCAGAAATTATTTTGTTTTCAACGATTGGACATATACATATATACGGACTGAACAGCACCTCAAAATATTTGAAAATACGTAAAAATGAATTGATAACTAGTTTTCCACGGAAAATTGAAAATTCTTGTCGGATGGAATCGACAAATAGTTTCTAAGACGCGAAAAATATATATCTTTTGATGGCAATTATTCTGAACATCGTAGGTTAAATAATTTTTGGTAGTAAACATTCAAAAATAAAAAAAAAAAATCCGGTTTCATAGGTATACCCCTGGTATATGTATTTTAAACTAATTTTTTTTAAACATACTGCATTTTATTCTCTTTAATATTATATTTTTACAGAATTGTTTAACAATTCCATATATTTTATATTTAATTTAAAGTTAGACTCTACAAAAATAGGTAAAATAGGTAATAGTCTGTATACAGTTCTTTTACCTGCGGTGGAATGGAAATATTTGAGATTATGGTCAGACTTCCAGGCACCGATGCTAATTACAGGTTTTTTCACCGGGATTTTTATAATTGATCTTTATTTTTGCATTACAATATAAAGATTTACATCATGGAGAAGAAAGGAGCAGAAATTTCTATTGCGGAGCAAAAAATCATTTTAAAACTATTTTTAGATGGCAAATCTTATAGAAAGATTGGTACCCCAATTAGTGGAGCTCACTCTTCCATCCAAATAATAAATCACTATAATTTTACCGGCAGAATCTTGGAAAAGGCTCGATCTCCCGTCCGCCGTTATTAACGGAGCTCGAACAAAGCGCTGTTATAAAGTCTATTCGGCGTAATTCCAGGAAGAAAGTCCATGAAGAACAGCTTCAATCCCAGAGGATATTTTGTCCAAAACGGTTTCGGAGGATACGGTCCGCCGTGTCATAAAAAAGTATGGGTACCATAGGAGAGTCGTAAAAACATCTCTGATTTCCGAAGTCAAGGGGCAAAAGCGTCTATCTTTTGTTAATAAGCATATTTTAAAGCCCCAGACTTCTGGAATCATGTTCTATTCTCAGACGGAAGTAAAATCTGCATCTTTGGAATTAAAAAAAAGTATTTAGTATGGAAGAAAAGAGTATAAGCGTCCAACAAAGAAAATGTAGTCGGCATTGCTAAAAACGGTTGAAATGGCGTAATAGTGTGGGGGTGTATGACAGCAAGTGTTGTGGGAAATAATATTTTTTCAATCAGTTATGAATCAAGGTATCTATATATGCATTTTAGAAATCAATTTAATAGAAAGATCCAAAAAATATGACCTTAAAACGTGAATTTTGGTGCCAGCGGCACAACGACCCAACGCATACGTCACATAATACAAAGCTTTAGCTGCTTTATAATGTCAAAAATCAGCTGGGAACATACCCCCCGGAGCTCAATTCTTGAGTATTTAAGGGGTTTTCTCGAAAAAAAATATCAGGAACCACACAATTACTTCAAATAATGCTCAAGGTGTTAATAGTGAGGTAATGGGGCAAAATTACATCAGAGGAATCGATGAAACTTGTAAATTCGATGAGAGGTACCCCACAAGTTACTAAAAAGGATATAATATCCATTATATGTAAGTTAAAGTAAGTTGTATACAGACTTTTGCGTGTGTTATTTTTGGAGTATAAAAACATAAAATTAAATTTAAAATATATCGAATTGTTAAACAAATTTGCGTTCGGAATTTGATTTTAATTTTTTTTTTTCGGTGTATACAGATTTGTGCTGTTGTGTTGTATATATGTACATACATATACATATTTACTTATGTTTTTGATGACATTGACGTGTGTATGATAAAATTTTGGCGGAAAAAACATCGATGTGGGATCGACAGTAGCAACAACAACGGCACTTGCCGTTTCATAAACACTATTCCGTCTTGACACCTTTGCCAATCATTCTTCCATTCATGCTCGAACATACAGCGCTTCGCTTGCGTGCACGTGTGCTTGTCTGTGTAGCTACTTTCTGATTGGCTTTATGATCAGCATGCTGCAGCGCTACGCGTTCGCTGTCATTCGCCCCGCTCACACATTCTGACTTGCTCTTTGCCTCCATTGCGTTGACAGCGATAGCTAGCGCTTTCTAGCCAACGTGTCGACATCAAATATTTCTACTTAAATATGTACATATATATGACATACTGCGAAAAAAATGACTAAAGCATAGAAAAAGAAACTACCTTTACTGTACTAATTTCACAATTTTTGCAATTTGAAAAAGAAACACATGCATGTACTTGTGTTTGTGTGCATGTGTAAAAACATAAGTGCGTGTGATTATGGATGAATACGAAGAAAAACAGAAATTAAATAGAATTGTGCAAAGTCAAAGAAAATGGAAAAAGGCAAACGCAATATAAAGCCATTTGAAGGGGATAGGTATTCTTTCTGGCAGTTTCGAAAAAGGGCTCTATTAGAAGAAAGTGACTTATTGGAGGTTATTGATGAGGAGCCAATGGAAGAGACAGATCAGTGGAAAAAGAAAGACAAAAATGCAAAAAGTATTATTATTAAATACTTAAGTGATTCGTTTCTAAGTTTTGCAAAATCAGGAAATAATGCAAAGAACATTTTTAAAAGTTTAGATGCCAGAGCTTAGCATCACAGCTTTCTATAAGGAAGCAACTTTTGGCATTAAAGTTAAAGGCAGACACTTTTTTTTTTTTTTTTTTTGAGGACTTTGCTTTTATTTATTGAATCTTCTCCTAAATTTTGAGACTAACAATAAGTTTACGAATCTTAACATTAAAATTTAGCTAACAGTGTGTTAAAACTGCATTCTGGTTGCGCGTCCCTCAAGTCGGTCGCTGGGTAGGTAAGTCATTACGACGAAGACGTGATTGGTTGCTCAACCTTGTTAGACCTCTCGCCAGGTGGTTAGGGTGCAACAGTAGCTTGGTAAAGTACTTTTCCTTCTGTTCTGCGATCACTTCTTTGACTGGTAGGATGTTTAAGTCGCGTTGTATGTTTTCGTTGCGAACGTACCACGGTGCCCCGGTGATGGTTCTCAAGATCTTTGACTGAGCTCGCTGGACTATATCAATATTACTGTTGCTGGCATTCCCCCATAACTGGGAGCCGTACATCCATATAGGTTTTAGTACCGAGTTATACAGCAGGACTTTATATTCAAGGCTAAGGGGAGACCGAGCGTTGATAAGCCAATGGAGGCTGCTGGCTTTTAGCTTTAGGTGTGTTCTTTTGGCTTCAATGTGCCGGCGCCATGTGAGTCTTCTGTCGAGGTGTACTCCTAGATATGTCACTTCGTCTGCTTGCGGGAGTAGAGTGTTGTTTAACGTTAGCGGCGGACAGTTTTGCCTGTTCAGGGTGAATGTAACGTGCTTGCATTTTTGTTCGTTCACTCTAATTCGCCAATCTGATAGCCATTTTTCGACATCGATTATATGAAGAGCTAGCTGCGCAGTTGCTTGCCTCGGGCATTTTGAGCGGCTAAGAATAGCTGTATCATCAGCAAACGTAGATGTTGTTATTCGTGTGCTTGTCGGGATGTCTGCTGTGTAGAGGACGTATAGTGTTGGCCCTAGCACACTACCTTGGGGAACTCCAGCTCCAACAGTGAAGTCATCAGATATAGCAGTGTTGCATCTCACAACAAATTTTCTGTCGTAAAGGTAAGACTCTAAAAGCTTATGGGTGTTGCTGGGGAGCATTGTCTTGATCTTGTACATTAGACCTTCTAGCCAGACTCTATCAAATGCTTGAGAGACATCTAAAAATATGGCAGTACAGTACTCTCGTTTTTCGAGGCAGACACTTGTCTTGTAAATCATTTCAATTTGTTTGATGATTTAATAAGAGAGCTTATAGCATCAGGTGCTAATTTGGATAAAATGGATAAGGTATCCCATTTGCTTTTAACCTTACCTTGGAGTAACAACAGCTATAGAGACATTGTCAGAATCTAATTTAACATTGGCGTTTGTTACAACACGTCTTCTTGACTATGAAATTAAATTGAAGAGTGTCAGTAAAGACACAAGCGTCAAGGTATTGGTCAATTTAAAAACAAGTAAGAAGGCTATAGTTGAGTATGCGCGACTATATAATACTTGGTGCCCAAACATATATTATATATTTACATATATTTATATATTTATTTAGCTCGTGCTGCGCACTCGCCAATTTTAAGTTAATTTACCAAAAAAAATAAAATCATCGACTCGAGAATCGATCCCTAACCACTGAGCCACACTTTTTACAATTGTAACAAAGAATGTTGCCGTATGTGGGGTGAGAGCAGCAGGCAAGCGTACGCTATAGAGACGCCTCTCAACTTTTGGTATTTATAACTTCCATGTTAATTATCCGATCTATACCAAATTTTCACACAACGGTCAGGCAAACATATTCTTACTTTGTACAAAAGTCCTGTAGCTTGGCTGATCATATAGCTTGGCTAATACAAGCACTTTGCAAAAAAATGAAGTCTCTAGCTCTTATAGTCTCCGAGATCTGTTTGTTCATACGGATGTACAGACGGGCAGACGGACATGCTCCAATCGACTCGGCTGTTGATCCTGAGTCAGAATATATATACTTTATGGGGTCGGCCGCGCCTCCTTATGGGTGTTACATACATTTGCTGCTGTCACAAACAGTGTTTAAAAAACTGCAGCAAGTTTCATTTCATGTGATTTTGCTTCTGCTTTTGCTTCTGAAAAAAACAGAAGTCGCAGTCGAAGCAAAAGTAGACAAAGATCGCCGACGAAAAGCGAATCAGCAGCAGCAGACGCCGTTTGAATATTTTTGATTTTGCTTTGCTGCTGCTTTCGCAAGTCGCTGCATGTCGCTGTCGCGACCAGTGATGCCAATATTTTTTCCAAAAAAAATGCAGATTGAGAAAAAAAAAATAATAATAAAAATAAAACTACTGTAAACCAACTTTTGGTCCTTTTTTCTATCCTTTTTATAATGTTTTCATCCTATTTTTCCCTTTTTTTTTTGTCAATCTGTCTTTTTTTTCGAAAAAATATTGGCATCACTGGTCGCGACTGCGACATGCAGCGACTTGCGGAAGCAGCAGCAAAGCAAAATCAAAAATATTCAAACGGCGACTGCTGCTGCTGTCGACTTGCAGAAGTCGAGCAGCTGCTGCTGCTTCGACTTGCGTTGCTTCGCGAAAGCAGCATCAAAGCAAAATCAAAACTTTTGCTTCGATTGCGATTTCTGTTTTCTTCAGAATCAAAAGCAGAAGCAACTGTTAATTTTAAGAAGTAGCTCGCGGTCGAAGCAGTGAAAAGCAAAAATATTGCGACTTCTGCTACTTCGACTGCAGTTTTTTAAACACTGGTCACAAACTCAATATACTCCTGGTACTCAATGGGCACCGAGTATAATAAATATAAAACCAAATCAAAATGCTATCACTGTGGCAAAATAGGACATGTAAAGAAAGATTGTTTTATTTTTAATAGAAGTATAGCTAGCCAAAATGGGAAAATAAAAATGTAGGCACAGATAAATAGGCTCAAGTAGTGATAACTCAGCCACATCAAGGGTTTGGTTTTATGACGAGGCAAGGGGATAATGTAGCAGAAGTAGGAGATATTTCCTTTATTATGGACTCAGGCCCATCTGTTCACATTATCAACGATAAAAATTTATTTGCCATTGCCATTGCCAAACGTGGCGAACAAATTTATGGAACTAGCAAAGGAATCGTACAACTCAGAAACTCTGGAAATCAAATTAAACAAGAAGAAGTCCTATTCTGCAAAGATGTTCCGCATAATCTATTATCAGTAAAGAAGATGCAGGATGACCATTGAATGAATGACCATTGAATTTTATACAGGAGGTGTGAAGGTCACCAAAAATGTTTTTGTTTGTTTTTGATTCCAACTGTAAGTACAATATTCCAATTATTAAATTCGAGTTGAATCATTAAGTATAGTATATGTATCAAAAAGATAAAATAGTGCAGAGTATCGTTTGTGGCATGAAAGCATTGGTAAGTTTCTAGAAATTATACGCAATTTAATGTTCAGTAATATTGATTTATTGAAGAATGTAGATCAAAATAAAGATTTATGTGAGGCTTGTGTATGTGGTAAACAAACAAGACCAAAATTTGAATATTTCAAAAATAAAGAATACATAAAAAGACCTTTATTTGTGGTACATTCAGATGTTTGTGGTCCGATTACTCCTTCTACAATTGACAACATGAACTACTATGTTGTAATCATTGATCAATATACTCATTATTGAGTAAGGTATAAATCTGACGTATTTTCTGTTTTCAAAGATTTTGGTTCATAAGGTGAAGATCATTTTAATTTAAAGGTTGTAAATCTATACATAGATAATGGCAGAGAGTACCTTTCTAATGAAATGCGTGAATTTTGTAGAGAAAAAGGCATCAGCTATCATTTAACGGTTCCCCATACTCCACAATTGAATGGTGTGTCTGAGCGAATGATTAGGACAATAACTGATAAGGCTTGAGCAATGATTAATGGTGCAAAAATGAATATAAAGTTTTGGGGCGAAGCTGTTTTAACAGCAACATATTTAATAAACAGATGCCCAAGTAGAGCATTGCAAAACTTTAAGATAACACCTTATGAAATGTGGTATGATAAGAAGCATATATTGAAATATCTTAAGATATTTGGCTCAACTGTTTATGTTCTTAATAAAACTAGAAAGCGAAAATTCGATGATAAATGGATTAAGTGTATCCTTGTTGGATACGAGTCAAATGGTTTTAAATTGTGTAATATGGAATCGAAGAAATTTATGACAGCTAGAGATGCTGTGCTGGATGAAATAAATATGTTAAATTCTAGGACTGTGGCTGATAGTGTTAAACAGATGGATGATTCAATGTTTAAACTTGTTAGCACGGGAAAGATTGAAGACTTGGAAAACGATAAAGATCGTACAGTTGATTTTCTGTATTGAAGTATAGAAACTGAAAAGGGTGGTATTCCATTTATACAAATTGATAGTAATGAGTCTATCAATGGGACATCTGATATATCTAATTCAGATTTACAGCCTAGTGAAAATTCAACAAATCTTCAGAATGCCGATCCAACTATGAGTGTTGGTGAAGAAATACAAAATTCAGAAGAACGCAAAGAAAATGATGAAATCACAAAAAGTGAAAGATTTAAGGGCAGAAATATCTTATAGATCTTTACAAAAATGTCTAATGAATGCTCACATATGTTTCAATGATATACCCAGCACTTTTGAGAAAATTAAGCATCGAAATGATAGAGTGTATTGGGAAAAAGCCATTCAAGGTGAATTAGAGTCCCATTCTGAAACATAAACCTAGTTGACTGTAAATGGGTGTTTACATTAAAGGTAAATGAATTTGGCAATATAATGAAGTATACGGCTAGATAAATGGCACGTGGCTTTACTCAAGAATATTTGACTGATTATAAAGAAACATTTGCACCTGTTGCACGATTCTGATTTATACTGCCACTTTCAAAGCAATATTGCTTAAAAATCCATCACATGGATGTAAAAAAAGCATTTTTGAATGGTATTCGGAAAGAGGAAATTTATATGATGGTTCCTCAAGAATTAGCAGATCATCAGAATAAGGTATGCAAATTAAATAGAGCTATTTATGGCCTTAAGCAAGCAGCTAGGTGCTGGTATGAAATATTCGAGACCGTACTAAAAGAAATTGTTTTTGTTAACATACGAGTATATCGTTGTATTTATATTATAGACAAAGGAAACATGACTAAAAATATATGTTATACTATTATATGTAGACGATATAGTAATTGCTACAGGAAATGATGAAACAATGTCCAACTTAAAATCCTATTTAATGAACAGATTTAAAATGACTTTTTTGCTCTATATTCGATATTTTATAGGAATTAAAATTGATAGAAGTGATGATCAAATGTGTCGTAGTCAATCAACATATATAAATAATGTATTGAAGAAATTTAATATGCAGGATTGTAAGCCACCTCTCCCTAGCAAAATAGACTATACATCCTTACAATCAGAGGAAGCTTATGACGCACCTTGCCGAAGTTTAATTGGTTGTTTAATGAACATTATTTTGTGTACGCGACCAGAATTAAGTACATCAATAAGTATATTGAGTCGGTATACCAATAATAATAATGTAGAACTATGGAAATGTCTTAAGCGAGCTCAGCGATATTTAAAAGGCAAAAGGTTAATTTAAAGTTAACTTTCGTAAGGAATATCGATTATAAGAATATTATTACTGGTTACGTGGGCTCTGATTGGGCTGGTTGTGAGACTAATAGAAGAAGCACTACAGGCTTTAATTTTAAAGTATTCGACTCTTGTTTAATTTGCTGGAATTCTATGAAACAAAGATCAGTTGCTGCTTCGTCTACAAAAGCAGAATATATGGCATTGTTTGAAAGTGTTAGAGAGGCATTATGGTTGAAATCATTAATGACCGAAATAAAAATTGAGTTAAATGAACCAATATGCATTTGCGAAGACAACCAAGGTTGCATTAGTATAGACAATAACCCAACTTGGCACAAGTGAACAAAGCACATAGATATTAATCATAGATAGATATTATCATTTTACTAGAGAACAGATTAAAAAGAAACTAATTTCTATTAAGTATTTTTCAACAGAATTGCAGCTGACCGATATACTGACGAAGCCATTACGAACAGCAAGAGTCCTGAGTCTGATACAACAACAATTGGGTCTACTTGAATAAAGCAAAGTCTCTAAACATTGAAGTTCAATTTTTTTAACATTGAAATGTTTATTTCTTTTATTCATTTGTTTTGCATCTTATATTCTTAAAGATAATTGCAATTTTTTTTGAAAATTGAAAAATTATTTTTTTTACTAACTTTAAATGATCTGGTTAGGTTTTACTGGGTTTTCCTATCCTTCGCAGCAAATGCTGGATCATAAAAATTGTATTTTACCCCCAGAATGTACAAGCTCGTCAAATAGGTAAAATTGTATTTTTTCGTATTAACTGTAGTTCTTGTAGTTCTTTTGAGGAGGTGGAATGGAAATGCCATATATATATATATATATATATATATATATATATATATATATATACAGATGTATTCTTTTAAATATACACAAATATGTATAATATATATATATGTACGGTGCAAAAGCATCATTGATCAACTTCTTCTAATGTCGATGACTTTAGTCGGCGACAATTAGAAGGCGACAACTAACCGCTCAATGGCTGAAAGAATTCCAGGAACCTAAATAGACAACTCTAGGCTTTCTCTATGTAAGTTAGTTGCTTCTAGACGACGAGCGCGTACGCATTGAAAAGAAAAAGGATAGGAATAAAAATTAACTTTGATTTAATTTAACACCTCAGGGTGTTCATTTATTTGTTGCTGGGAGGAAACAAATTTTTCTATTTTATTTAATAATACATTTATAAATTTAAATATTTTGTTCAGCTAACATATCATCGATGGGATTTTGAAATATTTTTGTACCCTCATCCACTGGCAGTTCCATAATTTTGTCGAGTAGTTCCAAAGAAATTAACGGTTCAACTAAATTTTGTTTAACAACGAATGCCAGCACCTGTTCTTGTTTTATTTTTTTTTTAATTATTTATGGAGTGAGAACGCCTGAAGCCAAACTGGTGGTGGTGAGATCCTGTGCTGAATTGACATTGTCCCTTAGCCAGGCTTTATGGGCATGCGGTCTCGTGCTCCTCTTGATCATCCTTGGATGATTATTGCAGTTCCACTGCGCTGTGGTCGGAGAAAAGGTCCGCGTTAGAGGAGCACGAGACTTTGGCACAATCAATTCTTTTGGAGAGAGCCATGTCCAGGATGTCGGGATGTTTGGTCGGGTCTGTTGGCCAGTAGGTGGGTTCTCCCGTGGTATGACATTCAATGCCCCTGCTTGCTTGCTGCTGTTGTTCTCGCTGCAGTGCTTATTGCAGATAGCACGCACGACAGAGTGCGAATGCGACTGAATGCCAGTACCTTAAGATCAAAACTGCGACAAGCTCAATGTCGTCGTAACGATGGAATTTGAATGCGATATGTAATTTGTTCATCATTATCCACTTTATCGAGATATCCAATATTTTGCTCTCCTCGTTTAAGTTTCTTTGGTATATATGTTATTACTTTATCGATTGCTGCATGCTTCCTCGCTGGTCGTATTGCTTGTCATTTATCTGGTGCCACCAGAAATGGATATGGACTTGAAATTGGTTCTCGACCTTATGCATTGTATTTTTCAATCCATAATGCTTTTACCTACGCAATTGCCGCTAGCTTACTTTTACTGATGGTTGATCCAGCGTTCTCCTCAATATGCCGGAAAGTATCATTAATTACATCCGTAAAGAATTTACGCGATACGCGGGCTTTTGGAGAGGTCTTCGTTTCCTTCACTTCTGTCTTCATTTGTGGCTTATTGTCGAGATCGTCGGAGTCGGAGTCGTCGTCCGCCATGAGGAGCGCAAAAGCGTTGTTTTTCAGTCTTGCCATTTTTATGAGGGAGGGGAGGAGTGCGGGGTACGCGTCGAAAACGACGCTGCAGTGCTTAATGCAGATAACACGCACGACAGAGTGCGTGTGTGTGTGGGTGTGGGCCGTTGCTTTGCACACGGCACACAGAAAATTTAGGCTGTGGCTTGGTCTCGCGATGTATACAGCCAATCACAGCGCGGCTTGCTAATAGTTACAGCGGTTGTAACTGTGATTGAACTGTAACTTTCAGATTAGCTGACTTAGCTGCGGTCCGTGGGCACGTCTGTACTCGATAAGAGATCGATTGCGACTGAATGCCACTGCCTTAAGATCAAAACTGCGACAAGCTTAATGTCGTCGTAACGGTGGAATTTGAATGCGATATGTAATTTGTTCATCATTATCCACTTTATCGAGATCTATAATATTTTGCTCTCCTCGTTTAAGTTTCTTTGGTATATATGTTATTACTTTATCGATTACTGTGCGGTTCCTCGCTGGTCGTTTTGTTTGTCATTTATCTGGTGCCACCAGGAATGGATATGGACTTGAAATTGGTTCTCGACCTTATGCATTGTATATTTCAATGCATAATGCTTTTACCTGCGCAATTGCCTCTAGCTTACTTTTACTGATGGTTGATCCAGTGTTCTCCTCAATATGCCGGAAAGTTTCATTAATTACATCCTTAAAAAATGTACGCGATTCATCTTCACCAGGGGAGTGGTGGTGAGGGAGGAGAGGAGCGCGGGGGTACGCGTCGAAAAGGACTGCGATTGCACGTGTTGTCTGCTTGCTTGCTGCTGTTGTTGTCGCTGCAGTGCTTAATGCAGATAGCACGCACGACAGAGTGCGATTGCGACTGAATGCCAGTACCTTAAGATCAAAACTGCGACAAGCTCAATGTCGTCGTAACGCTGGAATTTGAATGCGATATGTAATTTGTTCATCATTGTCCACATTATTGAGATATCCAATATTTTGCTCTCCTCGTTTAAGTTTCTTTGGTATATATGTTATTACTTTATCGATTGCTGCGCGATTCCTCGCTGGTCGTTTTGTTTGTCGTTTATTCGGTGCCACCAGGAATGGATATGGATACGACAGAGTACGTGCTATCTGTGTATGTAAGCCATTGCTTTGCGCAATTGCCGCTAGCTTACTTTTACTGATGGTTGATCCAGCGTTCTCCTCAATATGCCGGAAAGTATCATTAATTACACCCGTTTTAAAGAAGTCTCTGGCCGGGGTACAGATCTCAGTCTGTTCAGGGCCGTCTTACAAGATAATTTGTAAGTCGCTGAGACGCCAGCGACGTTTGGCACCTCGGGACTACCCTAAATCACACCAACTCTTCTACTCTGTTGTCGTTTCGTCCCTATCGAAGTCGAGAC
>JBAMBR010000364.1:0-12875 GCA_037044475.1 Zaprionus obscuricornis | reverse complement strand
CGCTATACGCCGCCAACAGCTCCAAATCGAGTCAAAAGTGCTGAGCGTACAGTTAGTGCTGCTCTGTCCACATACACGCCACACAAAGACTCTCAAAGTAGTCCCATATCGGCAGGAACACCGCCAACCCGTCGGCCCAACAGTAATAATGCTTATTACAGTGAAGCTGCTGCTGCCGCCACGCCAGGCACACCGCTTGGTAGCAATCTCCAGGTAACGGTGACAAACAAAACCAATGCAAACAGTCGACATCGTTCGCCACCAGCACGCCTTAGCATAAGTGGTAGTACAAGTCAGCGTTATGCTACCTCGCCACGCACTCCTCCACAGTCTCTTAGCTCAAGTCACTCACATCAAGTCCCTAGCAGTGCACGGGACTCACGTAGTTCCCGATATATACAGAGTCCTCCTCGAGATGATTTAAATGCACATCATCGCTCTGGAGCAAATTCATATTCGTCGCGCTATTCGAGTAGTGCAGCTGTCAGTGGCGAACAAAGAAGCATTCTAGATGCGAGAAAACTAAAACGTATATCGCCAGGTAAGTCACAATAACAATATTTGTTACTAATCGATAACATTTAAAAAATATTTAATATCGACAGATTATTGCTTTATAATAGAAACTGTCAGGCAATCTCTATAAATATTTTTAAAACGAAAAATGCCTGTGAAATAAAGATAAAAAATATTTTGTTATTTTATGTTCTTATGTTATTGATAAGATAAACAATTTTTTTTTTTTTTATTTATTTTGATAAATATTTATTTCAGAAATGGATCGGTATCATCATCAACCAAGTACGCCGCCGCACAAGCGGCGAAAGTTTGGCGATGGTCGTGATACATCATTGTCTGTGGGTGCATTTGAACATAGCAGACATCATGTAATGAAGTACGATCGCTATAGCAGAGATCGATATTCACGGCGTGTATCCAGGCAAGTGATACTCCATGCATTCAATCTTGTTGCAATTATAAACAGAATTAACAATTATTCATTTCATTCAACAGGAGTCCAAGTGTACATCGATTGTCACGCAGTCGACTGTCACCTGGTGGAGGAGGACCCACATCTAGTGGCAATAATTCAAATATGTATCGACATAGTAATAGCAGTAGTCACAGTAAACACAATAAATATGGCGCTCCACATTCACCATCGCCACAAATGTCAGCGAGATCATCATCGAAGCGTGTATCTGGCATAGGCATATCTGTTGAACGTTATTCATCACGTTCACCACGACCCAGTTCACGGTACTATGAGTCATCGCCACCATCGCCAGCGGGCATGTCTAGTTCACATCATCATCGACGTTCACCCAGAAGCCATCAACACCATCGAAATAGCAGCCGCAAACGATCACCAAGTTCGGGTAGCAGTCAAAGCTCACGTTCGCGTACTCGCTCTCGTTCACCAACATCACGTGATCTGAAGCATAAGCGTGATGAATACATTAAAAAGATAAGCGAAACAAGCTTATTTGCTGAGCTGGTCAAGGATCGGCATAAGAGGCAGAAGGCCCTTAAGGAGATTATCGAGAGGCAAGAGGAGAATAGCAATAGCAATGGAGCATTGACCATCAACGAAAATAGTTCCTCGGTGGATGGTAATACACCAAATGTAGCCGATAATCGTTCAAGTACAACATTTATGACGGCACAATCTTCCGCAAATGCAACGCCAAATGGAATCGTTGTTAGTGGTAGTAAATCTGATTTAGACGTAAACAACATTCCAATGCCAAACAAGGATACTGATACTACGTTAAAGATAAACAATTCAACAGTCCTTGGCACGGATACAACAGATACATCTGCAACGAATTCGACACTGGCCATTAAAACGAATGTAAACCAAAAACCGAAGAGTCTAACAGCATTGCCAATGCCACCGGGGATGAATGCTGCCGATTTAGTTAATGCGCCAACGCCATCTCCGCCGGATGTGACAAGTAACAAGCAGCAGACAATAGCAAAACCGGTTAAGAAATTGCTTGACGAAAAGAATCTAACAGCGAATGCCAATAAAAGCCTTTTAAATCTGCCAATGCCACCGGTTATACCCGGCAGTGAGGAACTTAGTGGCGACGATGATGTCATCGATAGCCCTGAGGATTTCGATACGCCCAGTGGCAATAATAGTAACAATCAAAATCCAAATCCAAATGCAACTGCAACTGCAGCACAAACAGCAGCAATGCGTCGACGTCCAGTGATATTAAATCGTCGAGATTCACGAAATAATGTACGAGATTGGGGTGAGCGTTGTGTCGATGTCTTTGAGGTTATTGCCCAGATAGGCCAGGGTACATACTGGACAGGTGAAATACATTTTGACAAAAATATATTAAGTAATTGTTAAATATTTTTTTATTTATTTATTTATTATTTTTTTTTTGTTATATTTTAGGTTTATAAAAGCACCAGATCATCATACAAATGATATGGTAGCATTGAAGAAGGTGCGTTTAGAGCATGAAAAGGAAGGTTTTCCCATAACGGCTGTGCGCGAAATTAAAATACTGAGGCAACTTAATCATCGCAATATTGTTAATTTACATGAGATTGTGACGGACAAACAGGATGCGGTTGAATTTCGCAAAGATAAGGGTTCATTCTATTTAGTATTCGAGTATATGGATCATGATCTTATGGGTCTGCTCGAATCTGGAATGGTTGATTTTAATGAAGAGAATAATGCGAGCATTATGAAACAATTATTGGATGGCCTCAATTACTGCCATAAAAAGAATTTCCTTCATCGTGACATTAAGTGTTCCAATATACTAATGAACAATAAGTATGCTGTTTATGTCTTTGACTTTATGAAATTTCTTCATTTAAGTTTGCAAACAAATATTCATTTTATTTTTATTTTTTGTATATTTTAGGGGCAAAGTGAAATTAGCCGATTTCGGCCTAGCTCGATTGTACAATGCTGACGATCGGGAACGTCCATATACGAACAAAGTTATAACGCTATGGTATCGACCGCCAGAGCTGTTATTGGGCGAAGAGCGCTATGGGCCGTCTATAGATGTCTGGTCATGCGGTTGCATATTGGGTGAATTGTTTCTAAAGCGTCCACTGTTTCAAGCGAATGCGGAAATGGCACAATTGGAGACAATATCAAAGATATGTGGCTCACCGGTGCCCGCTGTTTGGCCAAATGTTATTAAGCTGCCTCTGTTTCACACACTTAAGCAAAAGAAAACGCATCGCCGGCGTTTGCGTGAAGATTTTGAGTTTATGCCAGCATCAGCGCTTGATCTGCTTGATAAAATGCTTGACTTGGATCCAGACAAACGCATTACAGCGGAAGATGCACTTCGGTCACCATGGCTCAAGAATATTAATCCGGATGAGTGAGTATAAGCGTCAAAGTTCAAAGTATTTTATATTATATTAAATATTACTTACATATGACAATGAGAAATCTGCATCTTTTAATAAGAGATGATGGCAATAATTAACAATTTATATGAATTTATTTAATTTAATTAAAATATAGAATGCCAACACCACAATTACCAACGTGGCAGGACTGTCATGAGCTATGGAGCAAAAAGAGACGTCGACTGTTACGTGAACAGCAAGAATCGCTGCCGCCAGGTGTTATTTGCTCAGCTAAGTATCAACAGCATGGTGCCGCACTGGTGGGAGATGACTAGCATTTACTATATGATGCTTCATTCTTCAATGATGAAGATGGAGAAGACTATAAACAGCGAGAGGTGGAGTGTGCCGCCGCCGCCTGGTGGCAGCAAAGTTAATACATATATATATTATGTATATGTATACGTATATATTTCTATGTATCCTGCACCGAATTACAAATACAAAAAAACAAAACAAACAAACACAACAAAAAAACTCACAGTTGGCAGGCAGGCAGACTCAGTCTCGGACTCTCTTTCAGATCGGGTTGAACATGCTCTACCAAAGCACTCTATCTTTTAAGTCATCTCTACAAAACAAAAAACAACAAATACAAATACAAATACAAATACAAATACAAAAGTAAAACAAAAGCAAACAAAGGAAAACAAAAGCTAAGCTAAGCTAAACAAAAACAAAAAATACATTGTAAAAGTGATGAATTGCCACAAGTTGGAATTATTTGAATTTGACCATTGTATAATATTGTCATTATTGTATATAACTATTTTTCTGCTATATTCAAACTCAACACACATTATTCTCTAATTAAACATAAATTGGTTTTTTTTCCATTTTTTTATGTTTAAACTTTAAAGTAATATATTAAACATTATCAACATCAACTTTACATACAAATTTATCAGCGCACATATTGGCAATAAAAAAAAAGAGCATCGAAAATATATAACACACTAAAATGTTGTGTAATCAAATTTAGTTTGCATATAGTTTTATTTTGTTTACAAATATTGAGTTTTAAATTTTAATTATTAAAATTTCTGTTTAGTTAACAAGAGAAATAAAATCAAATCAAATCAGAAATTGTAAAGCAGTTAAAGATTAGCATTTTAATATTAAATAAATTGTTATATATACTTGTGTGTATGTATGTGTGTGTAAGCATATATACTTTATATATATATAACAATTTATTTAATATTAAAATGCTAATCTTTAACTGCTTTACAATTTCTGATTTGATTTGATTTTATTTCTCTTGTTAACTAAACAGAAATTTTAATAATTAAAATTTAAAACTCAATATTTGTAAACAAAATAAAACTATATGCAAACTAAATTTGATTACACAACATTTTAGTGTGTTATATATTTTCGATGCTCTTTTTTTTTATTGCCAATATGTGCGCTGATAAATTTGTATGTAAAGTTGATGTTGATAATGTTTAATATATTACTTTAAAGTTTAAACATAAAAAAATGGAAAAAAAACCAATTTATGTTTAATTAGAGAATAATGTGTGTTGAGTTTGAATATAGCAGAAAAATAGTTATATACAATAATGACAATATTATACAATGGTCAAATTCAAATAATTCCAACTTGTGGCAATTCATCACTTTTACAATGTATTTTTTGTTTTTGTTTAGCTTAGCTTAGCTTTTGTTTTCCTTTGTTTGCTTTTGTTTTACTTTTGTATTTGTATTTGTATTTGTATTTGTATTTGTTGTTTTTTGTTTTGTAGAGATGACTTAAAAGATAGAGTGCTTTGGTAGAGCATGTTCAACCCGATCTGAAAGAGAGTCCGAGACTGAGTCTGCCTGCCTGCCAACTGTGAGTTTTTTTTTTTGTTTGTTTGTTTTGTTTTTTTTTTTTTTTTTTGTATTTGTAATTCGATACAAAATATATAGAAATATAGTATACATATACATAATATATATATGTATTAACTTTGCTGCCACCAGGCGGCGGCGGCACACTCCACCTCTCGCTGTTTATAGTCTTCTCCATCTTCATCATTGAAGAATGAAGCATCATATAGTAAATGCTAGTCATCTCCCACCAGTGCGGCACCATGCTGTTGATACTTAGCTGAGCAAATAACACCTGGCGGCAGCGATTCTTGCTGTTCACGTAACAGTCGACGTCTCTTTTTGCTCCATAGCTCATGACAGTCCTGCCACGTTGGTAATTGTGGTGTTGGCATTCTATATTTTAATTAAATTAAATAAATTCATATAAATTGTTAATTATTGCCATCATCTCTTATTAAAAGATGCAGATTTCTCATTGTCATATGTAAGTAATATTTAATATAATATAAAATACTTTGAACTTTGACGCTTATACTCACTCATCCGGATTAATATTCTTGAGCCATGGTGACCGAAGTGCATCTTCCGCTGTAATGCGTTTGTCTGGATCCAAGTCAAGCATTTTATCAAGCAGATCAAGCGCTGATGCTGGCATAAACTCAAAATCTTCACGCAAACGCCGGCGATGCGTTTTCTTTTGCTTAAGTGTGTGAAACAGAGGCAGCTTAATAACATTTGGCCAAACAGCGGGCACCGGTGAGCCACATATCTTTGATATTGTCTCCAATTGTGCCATTTCCGCATTCGCTTGAAACAGTGGACGCTTTAGAAACAATTCACCCAATATGCAACCGCATGACCAGACATCTATAGACGGCCCATAGCGCTCTTCGCCCAATAACAGCTCTGGCGGTCGATACCATAGCGTTATAACTTTGTTCGTATATGGACGTTCCCGATCGTCAGCATTGTACAATCGAGCTAGGCCGAAATCGGCTAATTTCACTTTGCCCCTAAAATATACAAAAAATAAAAATAAAATGAATATTTGTTTGCAAACTTAAATGAAGAAATTTCATAAAGTCAAAGACATAAACAGCATACTTATTGTTCATTAGTATATTGGAACACTTAATGTCACGATGAAGGAAATTCTTTTTATGGCAGTAATTGAGGCCATCCAATAATTGTTTCATAATGCTCGCATTATTCTCTTCATTAAAATCAACCATTCCAGATTCGAGCAGACCCATAAGATCATGATCCATATACTCGAATACTAAATAGAATGAACCCTTATCTTTGCGAAATTCAACCGCATCCTGTTTGTCCGTCACAATCTCATGTAAATTAACAATATTGCGATGATTAAGTTGCCTCAGTATTTTAATTTCGCGCACAGCCGTTATGGGAAAACCTTCCTTTTCATGCTCTAAACGCACCTTCTTCAATGCTACCATATCATTTGTATGATGATCTCGTGCTTTATAAACCTAAAATATAACAAAAAAAAAAAAATAATAAATAAATAAATAAAAATATTTAACAATTACTTAATATATTTTTGTCAAAATGTATTTCACCTGTCCATATGTACCCTCGCCTATCTGGGCAATAACCTCAAAGACATCGACACAACGCTCACCCCAATCTCGTACATTATTTCGTGAATCTCGACGATTTAATATCACTGGACGTCGACGCATTGCTGCTGTTTGTGCTGCAGTTGCAGTTGCATTTGGATTTGGATTTTGATTGTTACTATTATTGCCACTGGGCGTATCGAAATCCTCAGGGCTATCGATGACATCATCGTCGCCACTAAGTTCCTCACTGCCGGGTATAACCGGTGGCATTGGCAGATTTAAAAGGCTTTTATTGGCATTCGCTGTTAGATTCTTTTCGTCAAGCAATTTCTTAACCGGTTTTGCTATTGTCTGCTGCTTGTTACTTGTCACATCCGGCGGAGATGGCGTTGGCGCATTAACTAAATCGGCAGCATTCATCCCCGGTGGCATTGGCAATGCTGTTAGACTCTTCGGTTTTTGGTTTACATTCGTTTTAATGGCCAGTGTCGAATTCGTTGCAGATGTATCTGTTGTATCCGTGCCAAGGACTGTTGAATTGTTTATCTTTAACGTAGTATCAGTATCCTTGTTTGGCATTGGAATGTTGTTTACGTCTAAATCAGATTTACTACCACTAACAACGATTCCATTTGGCGTTGCATTTGCGGAAGATTGTGCCGTCATAAATGTTGTACTTGAACGATTATCGGCTACATTTGGTGTATTACCATCCACCGAGGAACTATTTTCGTTGATGGTCAATGCTCCATTGCTATTGCTATTCTCCTCTTGCCTCTCGATAATCTCCTTAAGGGCCTTCTGCCTCTTATGCCGATCCTTGACCAGCTCAGCAAATAAGCTTGTTTCGCTTATCTTTTTAATGTATTCATCACGCTTATGCTTCAGATCACGTGATGTTGGTGAACGAGAGCGAGTACGCGAACGTGAGCTTTGACTGCTACCCGAACTTGGTGATCGTTTGCGGCTGCTATTTCGATGGTGTTGATGGCTTCTGGGTGAACGTCGATGATGATGTGAACTAGACATGCCCGCTGGCGATGGTGGCGATGACTCATAGTACCGTGAACTGGGTCGTGGTGAACGTGATGAATAACGTTCAACAGATATGCCTATGCCAGATACACGCTTCGATGATGATCTCGCTGACATTTGTGGCGATGGTGAATGTGGAGCGCCATATTTATTGTGTTTACTGTGACTACTGCTATTACTATGTCGATACATATTTGAATTATTGCCACTAGATGTGGGTCCTCCTCCACCAGGTGACAGTCGACTGCGTGACAATCGATGTACACTTGGACTCCTGTTGAATGAAATGAATAATTGTTAATTCTGTTTATAATTGCAACAAGATTGAATGCATGGAGTATCACTTGCCTGGATACACGCCGTGAATATCGATCTCTGCTATAGCGATCGTACTTCATTACATGATGTCTGCTATGTTCAAATGCACCCACAGACAATGATGTATCACGACCATCGCCAAACTTTCGCCGCTTGTGCGGCGGCGTACTTGGTTGATGATGATACCGATCCATTTCTGAAATAAATATTTATCAAAATAAATAAAAAAAAAAATTGTTTATCTTATCAATAACATAAGAACATAAAATAACAAAATATTTTTTATCTTTATTTCACAGGCATTTTTCGTTTTAAAAATATTTATAGAGATTGCCTGACAGTTTCTATTATAAAGCAATAATCTGTCGATATTAAATATTTTTTAAATGTTATCGATTAGTAACAAATATTGTTATTGTGACTTACCTGGCGATATACGTTTTAGTTTTCTCGCATCTAGAATGCTTCTTTGTTCGCCACTGACAGCTGCACTACTCGAATAGCGCGACGAATATGAATTTGCTCCAGAGCGATGATGTGCATTTAAATCATCTCGAGGAGGACTCTGTATATATCGGGAACTACGTGAGTCCCGTGCACTGCTAGGGACTTGATGTGAGTGACTTGAGCTAAGAGACTGTGGAGGAGTGCGTGGCGAGGTAGCATAACGCTGACTTGTACTACCACTTATGCTAAGGCGTGCTGGTGGCGAACGATGTCGATTGTTTGCATTGGTTTTGTTTGTCACCGTTACCTGGAGATTGCTACCAAGCGGTGTGCCTGGCGTGGCGGCAGCAGCAGCTTCACTGTAATAAGCATTATTACTGTTGGGCCGACGGGTTGGCGGTGTTCCTGCCGATATGGGACTACTTTGAGAGTCTTTGTGTGGCGTGTATGTGGACAGAGCAGCACTAACTGTACGCTCAGCACTTTTGACTCGATTTGGAGCTGTTGGCGGCGTATAGCGAGTGTGTCTGTCCAATAACGAATCAATATTACTGTCCGATAGAGAATCAATGCTTGAATATGACTTTGCGCGCTTTTTCTTGCGTTTTTTTGATTTCTTTTTTGACTTATGCTTATGCTTATCCTTCTTCAGTTTCTTTCGTTTTTGCCTTTTCATTTCAGCTTCTAGTTCGTCTGTATCAATGGAAGTGCTAGACAAATATAAGTCTGGATCCCACTGAAGCTGCTCATCTTTATCTTTAGAGCTTTTACCCGCCTCAGTGGCAGCTGTAGCACTTAATCTGCTGCTGCTGCTGCTACTGGCAACCACTGAAACCTGTCTCGACAATCCAAGTGACACAACAGAATTTAATTCTTCGGTTTCCTCGTCACGCCTCTTTCTGCAAAAGGCAAAACCATATTTTATAATTATTTCTTTATTTATTATTTGTTTTTATTATTATCTATTTACCTAAAATCATTGTTTAGACGTAAGAGCGTAGAATCTGAACTTTGCTTTCTGTTTTGATGTTCCTGCTGTTTTCTGCCATTGCCAGCTAACACAGCATCCGAGTCAATTTCTCCAGCTTCAGGATCCGAGAAATCCTCCGAACTGACATCAGAATATTCGACAAGCGCACTTGACGCAGCAGACGAGGAATGCATTATTTATTTGTAACGTTCTTCACCTTCAAGCCGATCTTCCTGTTACTTTTTTTTTAAAAGTGCTTTACACTGTTGTTCTTCGTGCTTTTTTTGAGTACTTTGTGCTGAGTTTTAAAACATAACTCGCGAAAACAATGACCGATGTAGACGCTGACAACATTTGAGCTGGCCTTTAAAGGTTCTTCGCGATCCTTACGTTTGCTTTTTGAGGTATAGTCAAATAGATATCCAATTAGCTTAGTTTCATAAGCAAATATGTTGTGTTTACCAATGCGGTTGATTGGTTGATTCTTCAGCTGGTTGTTGATTGGACGACGACTGCAGTTCGTAATTTTCACTTTTTGCTTATATTATCTACATTGCTGCATAAACGAAAACAGTAGCCTTAGTTTCACTTTGACACGATGCCATTATTGACAAGTGAACCCAAGTCCAATCAATCTTGCATTCAATATGAGCTACTCCAAAAACTGGTCTATATTATAGTCGCTTGAGTTTTAGTCGCTTAAATTGAACAAAAAAAGAAATTTGTCACTTGTCATTTTTAAGGTTATATTTTGTGTGTGACCAAATTGAATAACAAACAAAATACTTCGCTTCTTCAATCTTAGCTTAATTTAGTTATATTCTAATTATTTTAAGATCAAAACATAAATATGTAATTTAATTTCGATTTTAAGTGAAATATTGATTACAAATATTTCTTAATTGTAAAATGATTGAATATTCAATTACACAGAGACATTACTATTTAGCTTTATTATTTAAATACTACATTCAACTGGTCACATTAGCTACACAAAAAGGCTGTCACATTAATTCTGATGCAACTTAACTTGCGTTAGTTTGTATTATTTTATAGCTAAATTCTAATTTGTAAAACAATAATTTGACAAATTGTTAATCGTTACTAAAATTATTGTTTTATTTTTTTGTTGTATGCGGTATGAAATATTCCATTCGATTTGAATGTACACATACATATAATACATACATATGAACACATATGTATGCATGTGTATATGTATGTATGCATACACGTACGTACGCTACTCATTTGCATTCATTCACACATACGCATATATGTATGTATAACTATCTATGTACATACATATGTGGGTCATATTTTTTGTTCTATCTACTTACCAGAATTGGGTTTAGAATTGTGCGAATTTCACTTATTTTTTTTATTATTGGATATTGTTGTACGCGCACTCACTTGTTGTGTCGCGTCCTATATTATTAAATAACACGTTAGGCTGCCTTTTCTGACATTACATTACGTGCACATAGTGTGCAATAAGTATTATACGTAGAAATTGATTTTGATCGCGTATTTTGATTTTTCTATTATCAACATTCATATAATAATCATAACATTGATATCGCCAAATTTATTTCTCAATTTTGCATAATGAAAAAAAGGCAGAAAAAAGCATAGAATTGTCATAAATTCTGCATGCGACAGAGAGCTCGGCCGATAATTGCCAATACCAGGGTTGCACAAGCGATGAATTTTTCTGCATAGTGAGACCAAACGTATTACTTATTTAACAATAATTTAAAATACTGCTATACTTAAAAAAGTATTTAAATTTACTATAGGCTACAAAAATAAGACATTATTTTTTTCAAATAAGTTTTATAGTACTATTTGAAATGCTGCTAAATATCTAACATACTCCTTCAAAGAAAATGCACAAATCACAAATATTATCGAAATCCAACGTAAATGCTTGCTTATAATGCCAACAACATTGAAAGCCATTACAAGGGAGCAAAGATGATGACATGTAACCAATATGTAATGTAGATTTCTTCCAAAATCAGTGGTATTACTGCCCCACACTAAAATCGGCAGTAGAAAAAATTTGGAGAAGTTGGAAATAGCAACCACTTTAAAAATGGTTTGTGTCAAGGCCGCTAGACCAACTTTATTCAATTGCCGGAACCCGAGGAGAACAGTTATCAAAAACAGTAATGAAGTTATTAAGAGGTACTCTGAAAATTTGACATATACAATATACTTATATAAAAAATCGTATTTTTAAAGCTGATTCTATGTTACCTCCTATATTTTGTAACGTTGACATATAAAATCCTTTTTCATATAAGGCTGTAGTTGGTCCATCTCCTCGATTTTGTCGGCATAGTGCAAATGATTCTAATAGCAAAATGACTAGTGATATCTTCCAATACAGCTATGATTTAAATTAAATGTTAATATTTGTCAGTATAAATAAAAGTATATTTAAATTAGTTGTATTGCTTACCTTAAATTTTCCATTATATATCATATGCCGAAATGCTGAAGAGACCAGAAGCAGTGCATCTATTATGATGATAAATTCTTCTACTTCAATGTATTTATCAGTTATCTGATGGATCATTCAATAGAAAACATCGAACGATGCACTGCTTCTGGTCTCTTCAGCATTTCGGCATATGATATATAATGGAAAATTTAAGGTAAGCAATACAACTAATTTAAATATACTTTTATTTATACTGACAAATATTAACATTTAATTTAAATCATAGCTGTATTGGAAGATATCACTAGTCATTTTGCTATTAGAATCATTTGCACTATGCCGACAAAATCGAGGAGATGGACCAACTACAGCCTTATATGAAAAAGGATTTTATATGTCAACGTTACAAAATATAGGAGGTAACATAGAATCAGCTTTAAAAATACGATTTTTTATATAAGTATATTGTATATGTCAAATTTTCAGAGTACCTCTTAATAACTTCATTACTGTTTTTGATAACTGTTCTCCTCGGGTTCCGGCAATTGAATAAAGTTGGTCTAGCGGCCTTGACACAAACCATTTTTAAAGTGGTTGCTATTTCCAACTTCTCCAAATTTTTTCTACTGCCGATTTTAGTGTGGGGCAGTAATACCACTGATTTTGGAAGAAATCTACATTACATATTGGTTACATGTCATCATCTTTGCTCCCTTGTAATGGCTTTCAATGTTGTTGGCATTATAAGCAAGCATTTACGTTGGATTTCGATAATATTTGTGATTTGTGCATTTTCTTTGAAGGAGTATGTTAGATATTTAGCAGCATTTCAAATAGTACTATAAAACTT
>JBAMBR010000358.1:0-14484 GCA_037044475.1 Zaprionus obscuricornis | reverse complement strand
GTGAGACGTATATCCTCTCAAAAACTAACCATAGATCACGTTTTTCTATCCCCAACTAAATCAACCCATATATACGTAATGTACATGGCCCGAATCTTCTACCTGTTCCTATGCTAGCATCTATAGAAAAGGGCGCTAAGCCGTAGCAAACCACACTTGACAGTAGCTAAAGGTCATATGCACCAGATAGACCCGCACACGTGCAGGACAACAGTTTACTGAGCCATGTAAGGATCTGCGACTTCATGCTGCGCATTGTTCGCGTGTATTTCCTGATTTTTAATTAGCCAATAGAGCGCACTACAATGGACATCCCAAAGTTGTACAAATTGCTAGATAGAAAACAAGTTGTATTTTTTTTTCGGTTTAGATTGTTTTCAAGTGAAAATTTCTTGTGGCTCTTACAAAATGACATGAAACAGGAAAATAATTCAATAGCTATACCAATACCAATACCAATACCAATATCAATACCAAAACCAATATCAGTTTCAGTTTCTGTTTAAAAGGTAATTGTAACGGTGCGACGAACTTGATGTGAGGTAGGCAAGATAGGAGGACTTGGGGAAGAGACGCATGATAGTAAATTGCTTGAAAGTAAAGTGAAAACCACTAAGAGAGTATCAACATCAACAGCAGTTCCATCAACTCCATCAGCATTTCCATGAGACTATTAACTTGACAAGTGTTTTCGCAAAAATTTCATAATCAAGCAGAGCGACAGAGACAGAGATATAGAAAGGTTACAAGAGAGAAATCTATGCCTTTTGTCCAGAGTGAATTTCCAAGGTAATATCCCAACCAATATAATTATCATCTCTTTAATCATCATACCCATCATCATCATCTCATCATGTTTGCATTTGTCGAAAATGTAGTTTCAGTTTATGCTCTTTAGCTTATACAAATTTAATTTAGATATGATAAATTAATCAAAGAATCTTTTGTCTTCTTGTTTTTTTTTAATCATTTTTTTTTGGAGTATGCCTAATTTATTGTTGGCTTTCCATAGAAGTTTTAGCTTAATAAGATTTTGTTCGTTAATTAGGCATCCACAACTAGAAAGCAGATGAGATGAGCACGGTTTAGTCAAGTTGAGCCAAGAGACAGGTTCTGTAGATAATATGATTATGGGAAACTTTTTCGAAAGCAAAAGTTGGCAAATGATTTCAATGTCACTGATTTATGATGCGATGTGATGTGTTGATAAGAACTACACCTAAAGCTAAACCTAATTCACAAAATCTTATAATGCTACCTTTCAAACTTTGTCATTCAAAATTAGCTAATGACCTGTTAAATGATCTGAATCTCTTATTATTGAATATCAAGTGTGTGTAGCATATTTGAATTATTATAATATTACGATACGCATCAGTAATTTGTGTGGCATTCAATCCTCATTTGATATTTACAGTTTGATTAAAACATTTGTAAAAATTTATGTAAACTCTGTCGTCATTATCACTGGACAAATTAAGCTTTATACCTTTTATGATGAACATTTAACGAACCTCTGACTAATTAAGTGAATAGCAGCGGATTCGAGTTACAAGCCAAATTCATTTACATAAAATGTTTATGCATTTCGTAGTAAATTGTTGGGAAGGTCTTTTCAATCTCAGTGTGTGTGTGGCAGTTGTGGCGTTTATATAAACTTGAGGCATTTGCATAAATATGCTAAAAATCTGACGAGTTGAGTTATAAACTCTTAGTCGCAATGATCATTTCATTTCAATTCAATTCAAAGAATCGAGAACTGAGTTCCGAGATAGCCGAGGGCCGACAATGACATAAACATATTTATGGCTTGCCATTGGCTGGCAAGTAGCAACATATTATTATTTTTTTTTTGCATTGTAATCAAGTTGAAGATGTTTTGCTACTGTGATTCATAGAATGAGTGAGGAAAACGGAAATGAGTTGCCTACCTCATGGATAGTTAGGGCAGTTAGAGAACCGTTGGATTTGTACTATGTTTACTCACAGGTTCAATCAACTCTGCCTAATGCCTGACGCCAGGTGTCAAAAGTTTCCCATCAACATTAAGAAAATTTGTAGCACCATTTTTCATGTTCTCATTACAATAATGTAGAAATCCATTTGACTTGTGAAAATTCTAGACTTTCGCCATGCAAATAGAAAAAAATTAACAAATCAACGAAAAAAAAAAAAGAAAAGAAACAGAAAAGAAAACCAGATCAAAGAAAACAAGTATTTAGATAGCATCTGCCAAAGACTTTCTAGCGGAAACCAAAGCCAAAGTGAATTATTGCTGCAAATCAATTTCGGTAGTCATTCGAAAGGGGTTAACAGCTCCCGCTGTGATGAAGATCACTTAAGAAACTGAAACCGAACACTGAACCATACCAAAAGTTTAAATGTTCACTTACCTTCTAAAAGTTCACTTGGTAAAACACTTGAACTTTGGTGCTACACACAACCCAAACATAAAGAGAAAAAAAGTAACAACAGCAAAAACATAGACCACAAACAGACCGAAAAGAAAGTCAAATGCCAAATGTAATTTTCAGTTAACTTGGCCATCATATTTAGCGATGATTTATTTAACAAAACGTAACAAAGCGAGTCTAAAAATTAATTACGACAAAGTCAAAAAGTCAAAAAATATTAATGAAAGTGAAAACTTGAAAAAAAACCTAGTCAACTTAGACTTATTAATCTTTGTTGTTGCTTATGAAGCTTCAAAATGAAGCTTATGAAGCAAATTAAATCGAACCATCAAAAAAAAAAAAAAATACCGTAGGATTTGATAAATTGATTTGATGACAATGATTTGCAAACTTGTTAAAAATGCGGAATTGGGCATTAGTTCGTTTGCATCTTGATTTTTAGATGTTAATTACATTATCATAATTATGACAAAGTTATGATCCAAAGCAATGAAACTAACAAAAAAAAAAAACTAAAAAAGTTTATTGATTTCAAATATAGACTTAGAAAATCAACAAATTATTTGTGTAAGAAGTGAACTTGTTCTAATGAACTTTACGATCTTTTCAAATATTTTGAATTCTTTTCAATAAGCATTGACAGCATCATGCCTTCTGTTAGGGTATGATAAAAAGTATAGTATGTATAGTACAGTAGCCGAAAATTATTGGCATAACATTCTCAACGTAAACGTGAACAGTTAAATATTTGAACAGAATGAAATCATATCATACCACGCTTTTCACATAACCGTGCGAATAGCACACAATGAAAACTGTTCAGAGTCGAGAGTTGTTATAAAGTTGAAGTAAATGTAGTACGAGTAGCATGTGGAACGTTCAATGTACCTCACTTAGAGCGAGCTATAATAATTCTTAGGTTTAAAAATAATACTCGCAGTTGAGCTATGCAAGGAATGAGGCCGGAGGCAAGCCCAATGTGTGCTCCAGTTACAGAGGCAGCCAGCCGGCCAACCAAATAACCAGCCAGCATCGACTTGTGTAATCGCAGCTCTTTGAATCGGAAGCTCTGAAGCACCGAAGAAGTGTCTACAATTGCGTTTAGAGTTGGAAAAGTCGAAGACGAAGCTGGGGAGCAGCGACTGGGGTTGGGGCTGCGGCTCCCTCTACAGCTGAAGTCTTTGGCCGGCTGCAATGAAATGGCCATTGGTCGGTCAGCAGCTGCAGGAGCCAAAACAGACGTGCTTCAAATGTAATCAAAAACAAAACACGATGTCGATGTCGGTGCCGATGGCAATGCCGATGCCTACGCCAATGCAGATGCCACATTGCACTTGTTACCATTACTTAAGTTGCATCTGCTTCGCTAGCAGATGATGGCAACGACTCTTCGAGTGGCAAATGCTGCTTCCCTGCGATAGTAGTTGCATGTGTTTTTGCGTGCTTAACACTCATACTCGTACACTACACTTACTTCCAGTAGCTGTAAATCAAAAACAAAGCGAAGACTTGCATCGCAAATGATGCTATCAATCAAGTTCCGTGAGGCACTTCAAGATACAATTGTATCTTTGCGTCTTACTATACATAATTGAGTTGGGGCTGCGGCTTGTGCCTAGAGTTAAGTGCTAGCTTGTTAGAGATACTTACGACTACTGCCATCAGCTATGAATAAACAAATGAATTGAGTTAAATTTATGATTATTTCTGCATTAGACAGAGAACACCTCAAATGAAGATTATGCACTTTAGATTGATGCTCAGAAATATCTTTGATTACAGTTTTCAACTGCAAAACTTTATTTACTTATTTTTATTTTATTAAATATTTTATATTTTTTTTTATTTTATTTAATTATTTTTTAATTTTTTTAAATATTTTGTATTTTTGACATTAATGGACATTAATGACATTAACTGTCCTTACCAGACATAACTAGATCATATTTGATATGTATTCCAATTAAATATGATCTAGTTATGTCTGGTAAGGACAGTTAATGTCATTAATGTCATTAATGTCAAAAATACAAAATATTTAAAAAAATTAAAAAATAATTAAATAAAATAAAAAAAAATATAAAATATTTAATAAAATAAAAATAAGTAAATAAAGTTTTGCAGTTGAAAACTGTAATCAAAGATATTTCTGAGCATCAATCTAAAGTGCATAATCTTCATTTGAGGTGTTCTCTGTCTAATGCAGAAATAATCATAAATTTAACTCAATTCATTTGTTTATTCATAGCTGATGGCAGTAGTCGTAAGTATCTCTAACAAGCTAGCACTTAACTCTAGGCACAAGCCGCAGCCCCAACTCAATTATGTATAGTAAGACGCAAAGATACAATTGTATCTTGAAGTGCCTCACGGAACTTGATTGATAGCATCATTTGCGATGCAAGTCTTCGCTTTGTTTTTGATTTACAGCTACTGGAAGTAAGTGTAGTGTACGAGTATGAGTGTTAAGCACGCAAAAACACATGCAACTACTATCGCAGGGAAGCAGCATTTGCCACTCGAAGAGTCGTTGCCATCATCTGCTAGCGAAGCAGATGCAACTTAAGTAATGGTAACAAGTGCAATGTGGCATCTGCATTGGCGTAGGCATCGGCATTGCCATCGGCACCGACATCGACATCGTGTTTTGTTTTTGATTACATTTGAAGCACGTCTGTTTTGGCTCCTGCAGCTGCTGACCGACCAATGGCCATTTCATTGCAGCCGGCCAAAGACTACAGCTGTAGAGGGAGCCGCAGCCCCAACCCCAGTCGCTGCTCCCCAGCTTCGTCTTCGACTTTTCCAACTCTAAACGCAATTGTAGACACTTCTTCGGTGCTTCAGAGCTTCCGATTCAAAGAGCTGCGATTACACAAGTCGATGCTGGCTGGTTATTTGGTTGGCCGGCTGGCTGCCTCTGTAACTGGAGCACACATTGGGCTTGCCTCCGGCCTCATTCCTTGCATAGCTCAACTGCGAGTATTATTTTTAAACCTAAGAATTATTATAGCTCGCTCTAAGTGAGGTACATTGAACGTTCCACATGCTACTCGTACTACATTTACTTCAACTTTATAACAACTCTCGACTCTGAACAGTTTTCATTGTGTGCTATTCGCACGGTTATGTGAAAAGCGTGGTATGATATGATTTCATTCTGTTCAAATATTTAACTGTTCACGTTTACGTTGAGAATGTTATGCCAATAATTTTCGGCTACTGTACTATACATACTATACTTTTTATCATACCCTAACAGAAGGCATGATGCTGTCAATGCTTATTGAAAAGAATTCAAAATATTTGAAAAGATCGTAAAGTTCATTAGAACAAGTTCACTTCTTACACAAATAATTTGTTGATTTTCTAAGTCTATATTTGAAATCAATAAACTTTTTTAGTTTTTTTTTTTTGTTAGTTTCATTGCTTTGGATCATAACTTTGTCATAATTATGATAATGTAATTAACATCTAAAAATCAAGATGCAAACGAACTAATGCCCAATTCCGCATTTTTAACAAGTTTGCAAATCATTGTCATCAAATCAATTTATCAAATCCTACGGTATTTTTTTTTTTTTTTGATGGTTCGATTTAATTTGCTTCATAAGCTTCATTTTGAAGCTTCATAAGCAACAACAAAGATTAATAAGTCTAAGTTGACTAGGTTTTTTTTCAAGTTTTCACTTTCATTAATATTTTTTGACTTTTTGACTTTGTCGTAATTAATTTTTAGACTCGCTTTGTTACGTTTTGTTAAATAAATCATCGCTAAATATGATGGCCAAGTTAACTGAAAATTACATTTGGCATTTGACTTTCTTTTCGGTCTGTTTGTGGTCTATGTTTTTGCTGTTGTTACTTTTTTTCTCTTTATGTTTGGGTTGTGTGTAGCACCAAAGTTCAAGTGTTTTATGTTTTATGTCCATAACATTAATGGCAAATCAGAGTCCAAGTTAATTTTTTTGGCCTTAAATGGCTGGAAACGTGTACATAATATTTTATATTCTAAGTCTTGCAATTGAGTATGTTGCTGGCGCCATGCTGCTTAAACATTTACATGTCTTTGGAAAAAAAACAGATAACAATTGAAATACAAATTTTTTCGTATTGCAGCAACATGTCGCTTATGAATGTTGCTATACATTTGTCCCTGCAGTCGATTCAACTTTACAAATACACATATCAAGCCCATCAGGCGCTCTGTGTTTTTGGTCACGCACTGCGCCTTTTGCTTGCTCTCTCACAGAAACCTAAACCCAACCTTTACGAAAAACATAAACCCACATGCCGGACAAACGAACACTTTGAACGATTCTAATTGGAAACCCGTTTTTTATCGTCGCTCACTACCTACTAGAAAAGTAGCAACAACATGTGGAACTAGTTCGCCCAGACATCATCGCCCACAATTCCAGCAACAAACTTCAAAAACGACCTACAGTCACTTGCATACATACATACAAGCCATTCACTCACACATACACCTACACTGAGCAGAGAGCGGCAAGCAACATCTGCCTGCACCCACACGCTGTGCATTGTGAACAACAAAAGAGAGAGAGACAGATAAATAGAGCCTGAGATAAAGATAAATACTATAATTAATATGAAATTTTTATTAATAAAAATAAATAAATACATATATAATAACAGATTAAATACTAATATATGTATGTACATACTATATGTATGTACATACAAATCTTATATTAAATCATAAGAATTTTAATATACATTTTTTTGCTCAGTGTAGCAACATACATATGCTTACAAGCGCCCTGCGCTCGCTACGCTTTGCCGGTTGTTTGTTGCTCTCACTTGTGTTAGCTCGATCTACTCTCCGTAAATAAGAGAGCGCATAAGAGCGAGAGCGGCTAGCTTGGCTGACCCTCGTCGCTGGCAGAGCTGTTGCCTCAGTTTTATTATAAACTTCAGTTGTACTCTAAGCATTGTTGAGTGTGGTAGATGCACGGTGTTATTATATTTTGGCGTCGATATTTCAACTGTTCATTTTTTATCAAATACACAAATACACCCACACACAATTACTAATAAAACGTAATCATACGAAACTAAAAGTGTACAACGAATATTGTCAATAGAAAATTTGATGTATATATTTTTCGTGTTCTACTGCCAAAACTAAGAATCAACGTTAAAAATCGCTGCACCTGTTTCCTGCCACTAGCTAGCTAGCAACAGATGCAATACAATCGCGGAATTTAATTATGCGGCACGTACGCGCCTTTGGTTGCGCATAAAAAATGCGTTGTATTCGAGTGATGTGAAGTGCTTATGAGAAATTAACGCAAAACTAAGGGCTACCAAAACGCAAACAAATAAAATAAATATAAATATAAAAAAAAAAACAACAACAAAACGAAAGAAAAGAAAAAAAGACCTTGTGCATTTTTTTAGTGTATTTCATTGCAATTCATTAAAGTGGAACTCTAATATTTCTGGATTACGCATACATATAAAAACACACACACAGACATTTGGATATACTACATACATACATATATTTGTATCGTAACCCAAGTGAACTTTTAGAAGGTAAGTGAACATTTAAACTTTTGGTATGGTTCAGTGTTCGGTTTCAGTTTCTTAAGTGATCTTCATCACAGCGGGAGCTGTTAACCCCTTTCGAATGACTACCGAAATTGATTTGCAGCAATAATTCACTTTGGCTTTGGTTTCCGCTAGAAAGTCTTTGGCAGATGCTATCTAAATACTTGTTTTCTTTGATCTGGTTTTCTTTTCTGTTTCTTTTCTTTTTTTTTTTTCGTTGATTTGTTAATTTTTTTCTATTTGCATGGCGAAAGTCTAGAATTTTCACAAGTCAAATGGATTTCTACATTATTGTAATGAGAACATGAAAAATGGTGCTACAAATTTTCTTAATGTTGATGGGAAACTTTTGACACCTGGCGTCAGGCATTAGGCAGAGTTGATTGAACCTGTGAGTAAACATAGTACAAATCCAACGGTTCTCTAACTGCCCTAACTATCCATGAGGTAGGCAACTCATTTCCGTTTTCCTCACTCATTCTATGAATCACAGTAGCAAAACATCTTCAACTTGATTACAATGCAAAAAAAAAATAATAATATGTTGCTACTTGCCAGCCAATGGCAAGCCATAAATATGTTTATGTCATTGTCGGCCCTCGGCTATCTCGGAACTCAGTTCTCGATTCTTTGAATTGAATTGAAATGAAATGATCATTGCGACTAAGAGTTTATAACTCAACTCGTCAGATTTTTAGCATATTTATGCAAATGCCTCAAGTTTATATAAACGCCACAACTGCCACACACACACTGAGATTGAAAAGACCTTCCCAACAATTTACTACGAAATGCATAAACATTTTATGTAAATGAATTTGGCTTGTAACTCGAATCCGCTGCTATTCACTTAATTAGTCAGAGGTTCGTTAAATGTTCATCATAAAAGGTATAAAGCTTAATTTGTCCAGTGATAATGACGACAGAGTTTACATAAATTTTTACAAATGTTTTAATCAAACTGTAAATATCAAATGAGGATTGAATGCCACACAAATTACTGATGCGTATCGTAATATTATAATAATTCAAATATGCTACACACACTTGATATTCAATAATAAGAGATTCAGATCATTTAACAGGTCATTAGCTAATTTTGAATGACAAAGTTTGAAAGGTAGCATTATAAGATTTTGTGAATTAGGTTTAGCTTTAGGTGTAGTTCTTATCAACACATCACATCGCATCATAAATCAGTGACATTGAAATCATTTGCCAACTTTTGCTTTCGAAAAAGGTTCCCATAATCATATTATCTACAGAACCTGTCTCTTGGCTCAACTTGACTAAACCGTGCTCATCTCATCTGCTTTCTAGTTGTGGATGCCTAATTAACGAACAAAATCTTATTAAGCTAAAACTTCTATGGAAAGCCAACAATAAATTAGGCATACTCCAAAAAAAAATGATTAAAAAAAAACAAGAAGACAAAAGATTCTTTGATTAATTTATCATATCTAAATTAAATTTGTATAAGCTAAAGAGCATAAACTGAAACTACATTTTCGACAAATGCAAACATGATGAGATGATGATGATGGGTATGATGATTAAAGAGATGATAATTATATTGGTTGGGATATTACCTTGGAAATTCACTCTGGACAAAAGGCATAGATTTCTCTCTTGTAACCTTTCTATATCTCTGTCTCTGTCGCTCTGCTTGATTATGAAATTTTTGCGAAAACACTTGTCAAGTTAATAGTCTCATGGAAATGCTGATGGAGTTGATGGAACTGCTGTTGATGTTGATACTCTCTTAGTGGTTTTCACTTTACTTTCAAGCAATTTACTATCATGCGTCTCTTCCCCAAGTCCTCCTATCTTGCCTACCTCACATCAAGTTCGTCGCACCGTTACAATTACCTTTTAAACAGAAACTGAAACTGATATTGGTTTTGGTATTGATATTGGTATTGGTATTGGTATTGGTATAGCTATTGAATTATTTTCCTGTTTCATGTCATTTTGTAAGAGCCACAAGAAATTTTCACTTGAAAACAATCTAAACCGAAAAAAAAATACAACTTGTTTTCTATCTAGCAATTTGTACAACTTTGGGATGTCCATTGTAGTGCGCTCTATTGGCTAATTAAAAATCAGGAAATACACGCGAACAATGCGCAGCATGAAGTCGCAGATCCTTACATGGCTCAGTAAACTGTTGTCCTGCACGTGTGCGGGTCTATCTGGTGCATATGACCTTTAGCTACTGTCAAGTGTGGTTTGCTACGGCTTAGCGCCCTTTTCTATAGATGCTAGCATAGGAACAGGTAGAAGATTCGGGCCATGTACATTACGTATATATGGGTTGATTTAGTTGGGGATAGAAAAACGTGATCTATGGTTAGTTTTTGAGAGGATATACGTCTCACTTGATTTTAATATTAGCAGTGATAATCACGTACTAAGCTATAAGATCTATACAATAGAAATATCAACTAGGTGTAAATAAATAATAAATTGCTTTTAAAGCTAAATGAAATTCTAGTTATCTTTCGATATTAATCATTGAGTGAACTGCAATGATTATGGCTTATTCTATGAAACATCTATATATCTATTTAAGAGATATATTTAAAAGCTAAATCCGTCTTTTTAAGTAGTCGCATAATATTTGTTTTCTCTGTTAACTCAGGAAGTTGTTAGCTCTTTACCATAAACGTTTATAACAATACTTTGTGTGTCTTTTATACTTCACTAAATGCGGGACACACCCGCACATTGGAAAACAATACAATAGGTAATTGTCATAGACTTTGCATATACATTGGTACATACATATGTACATACATATGTATAAGTACGACAGGAATATATTATAAATAATCGGTAAGAAATATTGTCAACAAACTTTTAGCAACATGCTGCCTAGGCCAAGTATTTCATCTCGCCGGCAACATTTTATATTGTAGTCATGAGTGTTATAAGTTATGTATTTTAAATGATTTGAAATTCAATAAGATTCATCGCAATGCAAGAGTCGAGACGTCGCGATGTTTCACTACATACATACATACATACATATGTATACACATTTAAAGCTAAATACTAAATACTACAATTCAATTGAATACAGACAAAAAAATGGGTATTTTCATACTCGGTGCCCTATGGGTACCAAGAGTATATTGGGTTAGTGACAAGAGCAAATGTATGTAACACCCATAAGGAGGCGTGGCCGACCCCATAAAGTATATATATTCTGACTCAGGATCAACAGCCGAGTCGATTGGAGCATGTCCGTCTGTCCGTCTGTACGTCCGTATGAACACACAGATCTCGGAGACTATAAGAGCTAGAGACTTCATTTTTTTGCAAAGTGTTTGTAGTGTTTGCAGGCAGATCAAGTCTATTTTGGAATTTTGCCACGCCCCCCTCCGCATCCACAAATCGAAAAAAACGATTTTAAGCAAACCCAGACAAGCTACAGCATTTGGTACAGATCGGAAAATAAACATGGAAGTTATACACATTTCAAATTTCAAAAGTTGAGAGGCGTACGCTTGCTTGCTGTTCTCACCCCATACGACGGCAACATTTACTCAGTGTTAGAGGGTTGAACTCGCGTGCATGAGGTCCGCGGTTCGATTCCCGAGACGATCTTTTTTTTTTTTAAAAATTTTTTTTTTAATATTAACTTAAAATTGGCGAGTGCGCAGCACGAGCAAAATAAATATATAATATAACTTTGGGCACCGAGTATTATATAGTCGAGCACACGTATAACTTTCTTACTTGTTTCATATTGAATTTATTTCATTTTCGTTTCGCTCGTTTTTCAATTCGCGCGAAGTTGGCTAAATTACAGCTAAATGCGTGCTTAGTCAGCACCTTAAAAGGCAAATTATATACATATACAGAAATCAACAACAATAAAAACAACGTTATGAATATTGAGATTTGTATTTTTTTATTATTATGGCAGAGTGTCGTGAAGACGTCAGCAAAAATTAAGACTGAATGTTGTTGGCGCTGTCTGTGACAGTTGCTGTTTCCCTTTTTTTTTGTTTATTATTTTTTCGTTCCCTTTGGTTTTTTTTTTTGTTGACACACTACTTTGTTAACAATTAATTAACAAAAAAAAAAGTTGACTCGAAACGGGAATTGAAATATCTGTTGACTGTCTATTTGCTAACACAACTGTGAAATAATGTGGTAAATGGCGTGCTATAAAACAATCAAATCTTTTCATATCTTGCCAGATTTTAAAAATAATTATCAACATAAATTAACGTGTGTATGATATGTATGTATATATATAATATATAAACATATACTACATAATTTAACGATTCATTGAGATGATTCTTGGTATATGTATGTACATATGTATGTAAATTGAAGTTGAATAGATCAGATCATAAAGAACCATAAAAAGAACGTCAAATCAAATTGAAATGTCATTCAATTCAAGAGACTTGGAAACAAAATTAACACGTGATATTCCAAAAATAAATTTATTGCAAAAGATAATTTATCAATGAGTTGAATGTTGCTAACTACCGGTTCTAATGATTTACTTTTGGCACGTTATTGGGCTTACATAATACTTTAAGCTATGAGATTATATTTTGCCAAAGCTCAAAAAGTAAATTTGAAACTCTTATGTCTAACGTGATATTTTATAGACATTTATCTTTCATTCATGTTGAAATTAAGTTCATTTTCTCTTGCAGTACCTTTTTTATACTCGGTGCCCATTGGGTACCAAGAGTATATTGGGTTTGTGACAGCAGCAAATGTATGTAACACCTATTAGGAGGCGTGGCAGACGCCATAAAGTATATATATTCTGACTCAGGATCAATAGCCGAGTCGATTGGAGGATGTCCGTCTGTACGTCCGTATGAACACACAGATCTCGGAGACTATAAGAGCTAGAGACTTTATTTTTTTGCAAAGTGCTTGTATTAGTTGCAGGCAGACCAAGTTTATTTTGGATTTTTGCCACGCCCCCTCCGCCTCCACAAATCGATAAAAACGATTTTGAGCTCACCCAGGCAAGCTACAGGACTGAATTTTGGTACAAAGAATATGTTTATCTGGACGTTGTGTAAAAATTTGTTACAGATCGGATTATAAACATGGAATTTATACACATTTCAAATTCCAAAAGTTGAGAGGCGTCTCTATAGCGTACGCTTGCTTGCTGTTCTCACCCCATACGACAGCAACATTTACTCAGTGTTTCTCACACTTGTAAAGAGTGTGGCTCAGTGGTTAGAGGGTTGAACTCGCGTGCATGAGGTCCGCGGTTCGATTCTCGAAGCGATTTTTTTTTTTTATTTTTATTTTTTTAGATTAACTTAAAATTGGCGAGTTCGTAGCACTAGACTAAATTTTAAGTTAATTTAAAATAAAAATTTAAAAATAAAAAAAATAAATCGCCTCGAGAATCGAACCGCGGACCTCATGCACGCGAGTTCAACCCTCTAACCACTGAGCCACACTCTTTACAAGTGTGAGAAACACTGAGTAAATGTTGCCGTGTGTGGGGTGAGAACAGCAAGCAAGCGTACGCTATAGAGACGCCTCTCAACTTTTGGAATTTGAAATGTGTATAACTTCCATGTTTATAATCCGATCTGTACCAAATTTTTACACAACGTCCAGATAAACATATTCTAACTTGTACCAAAATTCAGTCCTGTAGCTTGCCTGGGTGAGCTCAAAATCGTTTTTATCGATTTGTGGAGGCGGAGGGGGCGTGGCAAAAATCCAAAATAAACTTGATCTGCCTGCAACTAATACAAGCACTTTGCAAAAAAATGAAGTCTCTAGCTCTTATAGTCTCCGAGATCTGTGTGTTCATACGGACGTACAGACGGACATCCTCCAATCGACTCGGCTATTGATCCTGAGTCAGAATATATATACTTTATGGCGTCTGCCACGCCTCCTAATAGGTGTTACATACATTTGCTGCTGTCACAAACCCAATATACTCTTGGTACCCAATGGGCACCGAGTATAAAAAAGGTACTGCAAGAGAAAATGAACTTAATTTCAACATGAATGAAAGATAAATGTCTATAAAATATCACGTTAGACATAAGAGTTTCAAATTTACTTTTTGAGCTTTGGCAAAATATAATCTCATAGCTTAAAGTATTATGTAAGCCCAATAACGTGCCAAAAGTAAATCATTAGAACCGGTAGTTAGCAACATTCAACTCATTGATAAATTATCTTTTGCAATAAATTTATTTTTGGAATATCACGTGTTAATTTTGTTTCCAAGTCTCTTGAATTGAATGACATTTCAATTTGATTTGACGTTCTTTTTATGGTTCTTTATGATCTGATCTATTCAACTTCAATTTACATACATATGTACATACATATACCAAGAATCATCTCAATGAATCGTTAAATTATGTAGTATATGTTTATATATTATATATATACATACATATCATACACACGTTAATTTATGTTGATAATTATTTTTAAAATCTGGCAAGATATGAAAAGATTTGATTGTTTTATA
>JBAMBR010000354.1:0-11349 GCA_037044475.1 Zaprionus obscuricornis | reverse complement strand
AAAAAAAAAAAATGAAATACATAACATAAATTGTTGCACTGATCTTTCTCTTTCTCTGTCTATATGTTTCTCTACTTGTCTCACTGTTTGTCTCTATGTCTGTCTGTCTCTTTGTTCTCTCTGTCGCTGTCTCTGTCTCTCTCTCTCTCTCTGTCAGTCTTGCATCTCACAGTCAGTTTCGTTGCCCATCTCTCTGTCTCTCTTTGTACAACGGTCTGTCGGTTTCTACAATTTTCTTTTTCTGTTTGTCTCTCTGCCTTTCTGTTAGTCTTTCTCTCGAATGCTCTTGCTGCCATTCTTTCTCTCTCTCTCTCTTTCTGGTTAGTCTGCTTGTTTATCACTCTCATTCTCTCTGTCTTCCTTTTTGCATATATCATTCTCTCTGTCCGTCCGCCATTCTCTCTCTCTCTCTCTTTTTCTCTCTCTATCTCCCTCTTTATCTATCTTCATCTCTGTCTCTTTTGTCTTTCTGTTTGTCCGTCTCGTTGTCTATTTCTCTCTGTCTCTTTCTCTTTTTTTTTCTCTCTCTCTCTCTCTTGTTCTCACTTTGCTTCTCTTTGTCTGTTTTTTTCTCTATCTCTCTCTGTCTCCCACTTTATCTATCTCTATGTCTGTCTTTCTGTCTCTCTCTCCCTCTTTGTCTCTCTTTCTTTATTACTCTCTCTATCTCTTTCTCTCTCTCTCTCTCTCTCTTCTTGAGAGAGAAATCTCCTTTGCTCTTTCTGTCTCTCTCTTTCTCTGTATCTTTCTTTCCCCATTTCTCAATCTCTTTATCTGCCTTTGTGTCTCTCTCTCCCTCTCTGTCTTTCTTTCTTTCTTTCTTTCTTTCTCACTCTCTTTCTTTCTTTCTCTCTCTTTTTTTTTGCTCTTTCTGTCTCTCTATCTCTCTGTCTTCCTCTTTCTCTATCTCTGTTTCTCTGATTCTCCGTTCGTCCGTCTCTCTCTCTCTCTATCTGTCTGTCTGCCTCTTTATCTATCTTTTCGCATTTGCATTTAAAATGTGCCACAGGCCGTTGTTGCCACATGCATCCCCCGCACGACCGACCACATAACAGACACGTCAACGGCATCAACAGCGAATAAAATAAATAAATAAAAAAAAAAATCAAGCAACGAAACTGTTTTTCTTCCTTCTCACTCTCTCTCTCTCTCTCTCTCTCTCTCATACACACTCACTCTCTTTATAAATAGCACCTGGAGATAAACATAAACGTAGAAAGTAAAAAAAAAAAAGCCAAAGAAAAGAAAAGAAATTTACAATTCTATCAAGACAAGAAGCAAAACTGTGGCACGTTTCGTATGCTAAGAGACTTCTCTCTCTCTCTGTGTGTGTGTGTGTGTATGTCTGAGTGTTGATTGTAATGTATTTTGCGGCTTGCCAGTTAAAGTAACATGCTGTCGATTTCACTTTCGATATCACGTTATGGCCAACAGTCATAGGCCATAGCCTGCTGATAGCCATAGCCAGCTCATAGTCAAGGCAGCTAAAGTCATTTACATGACGTTGTCTTGACCGCAATTTCCTTTCGCATGACACTTAATGAAACAATTTTTTTTTGTTGTTGTTGCCGTGCGTCGTGCTGCGTGCGTCGCCTAATGCTATGCAGCAAAACATTTGATGTTTTTTTTTTTTTTTTTTTTTTTTGCTCTTTGCAAATTCCAATCATGTCACAGACAGGCGAACAATGGGGAGAGAGGGAGAGAGGGGGGGGAGGCTATTATGTATTACTTGACAAAGTTGAAAATGCGTAACAAATCTCAATGCGATAAGAAAAGAAAATTTCTCTCTTATCAAAGCGTAAAGCATTTTGCAAAGTGTTTAAGTGTATTAGTGCAGCAGGTTAGAGCAGAACAGCAAATATGGTATGAGAACTTGATGTAGCAGTGTGTGTATCTGTGTGTGCTGTGTGTGTGTACTTTATGTTGACCATGAGACAAAAAAGTTCTGCTTCATTTTCTTCTTTTTGTTTCAGAATTTTTTTTTTTTTGGGGTCAGTCTTCAATCCACGGCACGCATGAGGCATACAAAATCGAGTGAGTGTCGAGCTGTCAGTTTGCACATTTTCAATTTATTTACAACAACAATCAAGTGCTATAATATATACAGATATATAAAAATCTTCAGATATACATATACTGTATATGTATGTATTTTGTAAGTCATAAAATCAGTTGGGCAAAAAGACAAGTTTGACTTTTGCTTGCTTCGCTTCTTTCGCTGCCTGCCTGATGTATTTTGCACTGTTTGTTGCTGATGATTTTTTCTTGCTTAACGCAAATTTTGCTAGGTTTGAGTGTGTGTGTGTGTAGAGAGATGGCAAGGGGGCTAGGGGCAGTTGCAGAGGTTGAGGGAGAGAGAGAGTGGCAAGCAAGCGCCGCTGAGCGATTTATTTACGCATTTTACACACAACAATAGCAAAACTTTATCAATTTCTACATATGCGAGTCACACACACACACACCACACCCTCCCCCATCCCCTCTCTTTCTCACTCTCATGCTCTTTGTCTTACCACCCACCTCACATGTGTTTTTTCTGTGTTACTGGCCATGCGACGCCAGCGCGTCGATGACGCTTTCCACTGGCTGCTGGCCAACTGCTGGCTTACTACATCCGTACCTCTATCTTCATCTTCATATCTATCTATCTCTGTCGCACTCTCTCTCTCTCTCACTGTGTCTTTGTTTTGCTTTTGTCACCGTTAATATGCATTATAAATGTTTTAACAAATTAACCAAAAAAAATAATAATAATAATAATATTTATACTTGACAAACAGTTGACAGATTAATGCGCTGCGTTCACATTAAAAATGAAAATTTGCTATTTTATAATATAGCAAAATTCGTAAGACACTTCAGATATATATATATATATATGTACCGTCGCGTGCCATTTCCTATAAATAGTACTATAATTATGGCACTCTGCTCGTACAAATATATATTTTTTTTTCTTCCCACTTTCACACTTTTTCCGGTTTATGCCGATCTTTTGGTTTTTTTTTATTCATTGTCTGAGTGAATTTTATATACATAAATATCATATGATTCATATTAATGCGAATCTCATGGCATTGACGGGTATACACATGGGGTATACACAGTTTATAGAAAGGTGTATATATATAGATAATAGCTGATAAGAATATAGGAGGCGTGACAGTTGATATATATGTATGTTTATATAATTATTTACCGGGTATACAATAGTCGGATACATTATATAACTTAGAAACCAAATGGTAGTAGCTAATGAAACTAGAGTGACAGTTGATATACATATGTATGTACATATATATCAATTACAATTATTTACCGGGTATGCAACAGTCGGATACTCTAAACTTTTAGCTTTTGCATAGAAAAAGTATGTAGAGCTTATGTGTAAGCAGTAGCTAAAGACAGCTTCAGGAAGCGTAATAGTTGATATACAGATCAATGTCAAGTATTTACCGGGTATACATGCATCGGATATTCTACAAATTTAACTAAGCTGACAAAGAGTTTAAGATTATGTAGCTGTTGATGCGTGATAGTTAAAATATTGTGAATATATTTAAAAAAAATAAATATATTTACCGGGTATGCAATAGTCGGATACAGTAAATTTTTAACATAGCTGAGAAATAGCTTATGTTTATATAGCTGTTGGTGCGTGATTGTTAAAATATGTGAATATATTTCAAAAATAAATATATTTACCGGGTATGCAATAGTCGGATACAGTAAATTTTTAACATAGCTGAGAAATAGCTTATGTTTATATAGCTGTTGGTGCGTGATAATTGAAATATGTAAATATAAATTAAATATAAATATATTTACCGGGTATGCAACAGTCGGAGACTCTAAAATCTTGAATATATATAGCACTACAATTTATGTAGATAATGATAAGAAAGCAGAGACATAACAATTTATATATACATATGTATATATGAATGTCAACAATATACCGGGTATGCAACAGTCGACTATATGATAGACACGTAACTTAGCTTAACAATTATTTTGCTGACAAATATAATTTCATTGTCAAATTATTG
Source organism: Zaprionus obscuricornis (assembly GCA_037044475.1). Lineage (NCBI taxonomy): Eukaryota > Metazoa > Arthropoda > Insecta > Diptera > Drosophilidae > Zaprionus > Zaprionus obscuricornis. The sequence goes on along the minus strand of JBAMBR010000354.1, from coordinate 7,300 downwards.
CTTATTTTATATAGCATAGCATATATATATATATATATATATATATATCTATAGCAAGATCTCTAGTAAAGGCTCCTCTCTCTCTCTCTCTCTCTCACTCTCACTCCCTGTCTCTGTCTCTTATTTAACTTAACAAATTCATTATTTTTTTCTTCAAATTATCTTTTTTGATATTTTTTCTCATTCAACTTAATGTCAGCTTTTTGTTCTAAATTCTTTTGTTTTTTTTTTTGTTGTGCTTTTTTTTTTTGGTTTTTTGTTTTTTGAAATTGTATCAGCTATATACATATATAGTATATATGAATTGTTATGTCTCTGCTTTCTTATCATTATCTACATAATTTGTAGTGCTATATATATTCAAGATTTTAGAGTCTCCGACTGTTGCATACCCGGTAAATATATTTATATTTAATTAATATTTACATATTTCAATTATCACGCACCAACAGCTATATAAACATAAGCTATTTCTCAGCTATGTTAAAAATTTACTGTATCCGACTATTGCATACCCGGTAAATATATTTATTTTTTAAATATATTCACATATTTTAACAATCACGCACCAACAGCTATATAATCTTAAACTCTTTGTGAGCTTAGTTAAATTTGTAGAATATCCGATGCATGTATACCCGGTAAATACTTGACATTGATCTGTATATCAACTATTACGCTTCCTGAAGCTGTCTTTAGCTACTGCTTACACATAAGCTCTATATACTTTTTCTATGCAAAAGCTAAAAGTTTAGAATATCCGACTGTTGCATACTCGGTAAATAATTGTAATTGATATATATGTACATACATATGTATATCAACTGTCACTCTAGTTTCATTAGCTACTACCATTTGGTTTCTAAGTTATATAATGTATCCGACTATTTTATACCCGGTAAATAATTATATAAACATACATATGTATATATCAACTGTCACGCCTCCTATATTCTTATCAGCTATTATCTATATATATACACATTTCTATAAACTGTGTATACCCCATGTGTATACCCGTCAATGCCATGAGATTCGCATTAATATGAATCATATGATATTTATGTATATAAAATTCACTCAGACAATGAATAAAAAAAAAGCCAAAAGATCGGCATAAACCGGAAAAAGTGTGAAAGTGGGAAGAAAAAAAAATATATATTTGTACGAGCAGAGTGCCATAATTATAGTACTATTTATAGGAAATGGCACGCGACGGTACATATATATATATATATATATATATATCTGAAGTGTCTTACGAATTTTGCTATATTATAAAATAGCAAATTTTCATTTTTAATGTGAACGCAGCGCATTAATCTGTCAACTGTTTGTCAAGTAGAAATATTATTATTATTATTTTTTTTTTTTGGTTAATTTGTTAAAACATTTATAATGCATATTAACGGTGACAAAAGCAAAACAAAGACACAGTGAGAGAGAGAGAGTGCGACAGAGATAGATATGAAGATGAAGATAGAGGTACGGATGTAGTAAGCCAGCAGTTGGCCAGCAGCCAGTGGAAAGCGTCATCGACGCGCTGGCGTCGCATGGCCAGTAACACAGAAAAAACACATGTGAGGTGGGTGGTAAGACAAAGAGCATGAGAGTGAGAAAGAGAGGGGATGGGGGAGGGTGTGGTGTGTGTGTGTGTGACTCGCATATGTAGAAATTGATAAAGTTTTGCTATTGTTGTGTGTAAAATGCGTAAATAAATCGCTCAGCGGCGCTTGCTTGCCACTCTCTCTCTCCCTCAACCTCTGCAACTGCTCCTAGCCCCCTTGCCATCTCTCTACACACACTCAAACCTAGCGAAATTTGCGTTAAGCAAGAAAAAATCATCAGCAACAAACAGTGCAAAATACATCAGGCAGGCAGCAAAAGAAGCGAAGCAAGCAAAAGTCAAACTTGTCTTTTTGCCCAACTGATTTTATGACTTACAAAATACATACATATACAGTATATGTATATCTGAAGATTTTTATATATCTGTATATATTATAGCACTTGATTGTTGTTGTAAATAAATTGAAAATGTGCAAACTGACAGCTCGACACTCACTCGATTTTGTATGCCTCATGCGTGCCGTGGATTGAAGACTGACCCCAAAAAAAAAAAATTCTGAAACAAAAAGAAGAAAATGAAGCAGAACTTTTTTGTCTCATGGTCAACATAAAGTACACACACACAGCACACACAGATACACACACTGCTACATCAAGTTCTCATACCACATTTGCTGCTCTGCTCTAACCTGCTGCACTAATACACTTAAACACTTTGCAAAATGCTTTACGCTTTGATAAGAGAGAAATTTTCTTTTCTTATCGCATTGAGATTTGTTACGCATTTTCAACTTTGTCAAGTAATACATAATAGCCTCCCCCCCTCTCTCCCCATTGTTCGCCTGTCTGTGACATGATTGGAATTTGCAAAGAGCAAAAAAAAAAAAAAAAAAAAACATCAAATGTTTTGCTGCATAGCATTAGGCGACGCACGCAGCACGACGCACGGCAACAACAACAAAAAAAAAATTGTTTCATTAAGTGTCATGCGAAAGGAAATTGCGGTCAAGACAACGTCATGTAAATGACTTTAGCTGCCTTGACTATGAGCTGGCTATGGCTATCAGCAGGCTATGGCCTATGACTGTTGGCCATAACGTGATATCGAAAGTGAAATCGACAGCATGTAACTTTAACTGGCAAGCCGCAAAATACATTACACTCAACACTCAGACATACACACACACACACACAGAGAGAGAGAGAAGTCTCTTAGCATACGAAACGAGCCACAGTTTTGCTTCTTGTCTTGATAGAATTGTAAATTTCTTTTCTTTTCTTTGGCTTTTTTTTTTTTTACTTTCTACGTTTATGTTTATCTCCAGGTGCTATTTATAAAGAGAGTGAGTGTGTATGAGAGAGAGAGAGAGAGAGAGAGAGAGAGAGTGAGAAGGAAGAAAAACAGTTTCGTTGCTTGATTTTTTTTTTTATTTATTTATTTTATTCGCTGTTGATGCCGTTGACGTGTCTGTTATGTGGTCGGTCGTGCGGGGGATGCATGTGGCAACAACGGCCTGTGGCACATTTTAAATGCAAATGCGAAAAGATAGATAAAGAGGCAGACAGACAGATAGAGAGAGAGAGAGAGACGGACGAACGGAGAATCAGAGAAACAGAGATAGAGAAAGAGGAAGACAGAGAGAAAGAGAGACAGAAAGAGCAAAAAAAAGAGAGAGAAAGAAAGAAAGAGAGAGAGAAAGAAAGAAAGAAAGACAGAGAGGGAGAGAGAGACACAAAGGCAGATAAAGAGATTGAGAAATGGGGAAAGAGAGATAGAGAGAAAGAGAGAGACAGAAAGAGCAAAGGAGATTTCTCTCTCAAGAAGAGAGAGAGAGAGAGAGAGAGAGAGAGAGAGAGAAAGAGATAGAGAGAGTAATAAAGAAAGAGAGACAAAGAGGGAGAGAGAGACAGAAAGACAGACATAGAGATAGATAAAGTGGGAGACAGAGAGAGATAGAGAAAAAAACAGACAAAGAGAAGCAAAGTGAGAACAAGAGAGAGAGAGAGAGAAAAAAAAAGAGAAAGAGACAGAGAGAAATAGACAACGAGACGGACAAACAGAAAGACAAAAGAGACAGAGATGAAGATAGATAAAGAGGGAGATAGAGAGAGAAAGAGAGAGAGAGAGAGAATGGCGGACGGACAGAGAGAATGATATATGCAAAAAGGAAGACAGAGAGAATGAGAGTGATAAACAAGCAGACTAACCAGAAAGAGAGAGAGAGAGAAAGAATGGCAGCAAGAGCATTCGAGAGAAAGACTAACAGAAAGGCAGAGAGACAAACAGAAAAAGAAAATTGTAGAAACCGACAGACCGTTGTACAAAGAGAGACAGAGAGATGGGCAACGAAACTGACTGTGAGATGCAAGACTGACAGACAGAGAGAGAGAGAGACAGAGACAGCGACAGAGAGAACAAGAGACAGACAGACATAGAGACAAACAGTGAGACAAGTAGAGAAACATATAGACAGAGAAAGAGAAAGATCAGTGCAACAATTTATGTTATGTATTTCATTTTTTTTTTTTTTGCTATGCATTGTGTTTCATTTACTCCAGCGTACAATGCGGCGTATGAGTAATATTTTTATTTGAATGTTTTTCTGGTGCTTTTTAGTACGCCACAAAAACAAAAGAACAAAAAAAAAAATCCGAAAAAAAATATATGCGAAAGAAAAAAAACGTATAATTATTTAACATATTTCATGCTATTGTTATGCGCGTTGTTGTTGCTGTTGTTGTTATTGTTGCTATTGTTGTTTGTTGGCGCGCAAATAAATTTAAAGAATTCTGCAGATGTTTGTGTTTCATTTGATTTTTCAGCTCGATTTTTTATAGTATATCTTTCATCGAGGTGTAGTTTGATGCTTCTTCATCTTCTTGCTGCTGTTGTTGTTGCTGTTGTTGTTGTTGCTGATTCTGTGAAATAATAAAAGAAAATTTTCTAAATAAATTAGATAGTTGTTTGCTGTTGTTGTTGTTGTTATTATTGTGCTTGCTGTCTGCCAAAATAAACTATATCTCGCATTAATAATTCTTACAATTTATTATTAAATAATAAACTACAAATTGTGCTCGCAAAAATTTGTTTATTATTTGCGCCATTTTATTTATTTATTTATATGTGTTTATAGTTGTTGTTGTTCTTGTAGTTTCACTGAGACCTCAAAGCAAATACTAGCACAAAAAGACAAAGAGAGAGAGAGAGAGAGAGTAAGCGTCAAATCAAGTAGAAGAACTTTATGTGGAGTTGGCGTGTCAAGGTTCTTATTCTTTTTATTTCTTGTTATTCTTGTACTTATTCTTATTATTATTGTTGTTGTTGTTGTTGTTATTGTTGTTGTTGCTTGTAGTATTTGAAGCGATGTTATTCATATCATTAACATTGTTGTTAGAGCAATTGCTGAGCACTTAGTAGCAGGAAGTGGCCCATAAGAAACCATTCGCATTATTAGCATAATTTAAATTACAAATGAAAATGAGAATCGACAATCGGCAATCAAAATGTAGATAAAAATATAAATATAAATATATAAGACAAGAAAATATTTATGGGAATTTTATATTCATATTTTATAAATAAAAATAATAAATAAAATAAATAAAATAAATAAAATAAATAAAATAAATAAAATAAATAAAATAAATAAAATAAATAAAATAAATAAAATAAATAAAATAAATAAAATAAATAAAATAAATAAAATAAATAAAATAAATAAAATAAATAAAATAAATAAAATAAATAAAATAAATAAAATAAATAAAATAAATAAAATAAATAAAATAAATAAAATAAATAAAATAAATAAAATAAATAAAATAAATAAAATAAATAAAATAAATAAAATAAATAAAATAAATAAAATAAATAAAATAAATAAAATAAATAAAATAAATAAAATAAATAAAATAAATAAAATAAATAAAATAAATAAAATAAATAAAATAAATAAAATAAATAAAAGTAAATAACAATAAATAAAAATAAATAAATAAAAATAAAAATAAATAAATAAAAATAAATAAAAATAAAATAAATAAAAATAAATAAAATAAAATAAAATACAGTAAAATAAATACAGAGTATAAATATTCGTCTATCATTTTATGATCCTATTGCAACTTAAATTGTTAACACTTGAAGACTGAAAACTGCAACATTTGTAACATTTGATGTATGGTATCATAATAATAACGTAGCGCTGGCTGAAAGTGTTTGTTAGGAGCTGAAAACGAAAGCAAAAATTGGTTCATCAAGATTGTAGATAATGTTTACCTAGTAATATACAGCTTACATAGAACATGTTATAATGCTGTAAGCCAAACACAAACACACACACATACACATAGCCAAAGTAAATACCGCAGCAATTACGCAAACGAAGCTAACAAAAACACAAAAAGCAGAAGAAACAAGAAAAACAAAATAACAAGTTGAAAAAAACTTTGGCGCCATTTGCCTAGCGAAGAGCAAAAAAATAAAAAAAATAAAATAACAACAAGCAAATGTTTGCGTGCACAAAATGGAGAGTGAGAGAGTGTAAGTGTGAGTGTGAAGAAAAGGAAAGTAGAATTTAACCGCAAGCTAAGTAATTCGCATACTTCGACTTTGACGTTCGCTTTGATTGTTTTTTGGCAGCGGCCATAGAACAAAATCTTTTTATTTTTTTTTTGTCGGTTACTTCGACACGCAAACAACTTTTTGCCAAATTCAATTTTTTGCTTGCTTCTCTCTTTTTTTTTTTTGTTCGTAGTTAGAGTTGAAAGTTCGAGGAGATTTTTTTTTGTATATTTCAGGACTTTGCGAACATTTACTTTGCGTTACATTAAAATCTGTCAATTTTTGTTTTTTGTTGTTTTTTTTTTGCGTGCACACAATTTGCATGTCAAAATGGCGTTGATTGATGATGTACTCAATGTGCATGTATATATATATACATATATGTATGTATATGTTCAGGTGTGTTTGAGTATGTGTGTTTATAAAGTGCATAAAATGCGCATACGCAGCGTGTGACGCTGACAAAATGTGATGAGAAAAGCTTTCAACATTTGACTTAACATATTCGATGGCGATGACAAGCAAAGTAAATAATATTTATTAAGTAAAATACACACACACAATACACACACACACACACACACACACAGACAACACACACACATTTACAATGCGATCAATCAAATGTTTGAAGATTGAATAATGAATGTTAGATAGTTTCACGTGTTGAAGATTATTAGTTAAATGATTCGGCAAAATTTATAGCTAGTTCTCATTGGCATATACCCTGCACTTCAGCCAGCAGGCCGGGTATGCTTGACTAATATATATATATATAAATATCAATTTTAAAGCAATTAAGTTGCAGCTATAGAATATAGTTGCGCTTTTAGTTGCATTGCATATACCCTGCACTCTACCATATGCCGGGTATACACTGCTCTCTAGTAAATGTGACATATGTATGTTAAAGTTTATATTGTGAAAATAAATTTGAGAAACGAAATCAAATATTTAAACAGCTGTAGAACATATATACCCATTGCTTATGCATATTACAGGGTATTCAGCTTTATATACTTATACTCTGCACTTTATATAATGCAGATAATGTTAAATTTATGTTAAATAATACTTAACGGCTATAGAACATATATACCCGTTAGCTGGCACAAATTACAGGGTATGCATGCATGTATGCGAAGCTCTGCGAAGGCGTCAGCCAAA